>VMDO01016465.1:0-47733 GCA_007922755.1 Pedetes capensis | reverse complement strand
GGGGAAACACTATTGTCAGTGCTTCTCTGCTGTTCATAGGGTTTTCAATGGCAGATTGATTTTTGGGAGGGGGTTGCCAGGTCCTTCTCCCAAGCCTACAGCTTCTGGTGTTCCCAGGCGGTCTCCCATCCAGGTACTAACCAGGCCCAACCCTGCTTAGCTTCCGAGATCTGACGGGATCGGATGCCACAGGGCTATGAAGCGTTCACAACAAAAGCAGGTGAGAACAAATTGTTGCCCCTTCTCCTCTCCACAGTTCTTCATTCTGGAGAGAGAGCTTCTTTTTATAAACCCAGATTTTCTCCTGATACATTTCATTCAGAGAGACAATGGCATCTGGTTTTTCTCAGGCCTGTTGCCCACTTCCTCTACCTGCTTCCACTACAATGAAGGTCTGTGGATTCCCAAAGACAGACACCACCACTCACAAGCTCACACACAGTCCCACACCTGTGCACACACTGCCCAACACCTGGGTTTTCCGGTCCCTCTTCCCTGATTTAAAGAGTCAGAAATTCTGAGTGCGTGTGTGGACCCTCCATGGGCACTTGGCGCTCGCTGTTACCCATTTGAAGAATAGGCAACTCTTCACCAATACCCAGTTCTCCCCGGGACATCATTTTCTCTTCCAGTAAACCCTCCCTGAGGGAACACTTCCCCTGTTCCCCGAATTGCATCTCCCCCAATAGCTGTGTCAGACAATGATACCCTAGGTGAGCCTCCTGCCTTTTACTGTTGAGAAGTTGTTCTAGCTGAGCAGCTAAAGGCAGGCATTAGCCCCATGTGAAAGAAGACAATGCAGAGAAGGAAACTCATTGTCAGATTAGCCCCAAACCACCAAGTCAGAGGACAAGTGGACAAGAGCCAAGGCCCTTGAGGGCTCACTCCATGCGTTCTGTCCTGACAGTAATGGTGGACAATATGTGTGTTGTGTGTACATTTTGTCCCAGGTAGTCTCATGGTTTCAAACATACTATCTAGTTCTTACATCAGCCCTCTGAGGAACCAATATTACTTCCCCCATTTAAGATAAGGTAACTGCTTAACTAAGTTGCATAATTCATCCAAAGTGACTGAGCTTTTAAGTGGCATCATTAGGGCTCAAAAGCAGATCTGTGAGAGCCTCTGTGAGTACCCTCTACAGGCTACTTAAAGGTGCCTTTCCACGCCGTCTTAGTGACACACTATACTGGGGATGCAGCAACATCCATGAATCTAAACTGGGTTAATCCAAATGCATGAATGAAAGACACCAGTGCATGTAATCCTACGAACGTTCACCTATGCAGAAATATGGAGATACATCTGACTTCCTGCATTGAAAACCCAGTGCTGCCACTTAGAAGCTGCATGATGTGCTCTTGAACAAGTTACTTAGCCCCTCTCTGCCTCAGTTTCCTCAGTGGTCACAGGACCCGAATAACCTGCTTATAAAATTGTGAGGATCAAATCAACTATTGAATGTGAAATGTTTAGAGAAATGCTGAGCACACATTAAACGCCCAAGACCATGCCATCTAAAGCAGAGAATGGGGCCTCGTTTTCTTGGACAGATTTTTGCTAATGATGTGACTCCAGTTCTTAGAAGGTGATGGCAGGTGTCTCAGGAAGAAGGAAGTTCATGAAGTCACTGGAATTTGCTTCACTCATCTGAAACCTTTCATTTTTTTTCTACAATGTGCATTTAAAGAAATACAGCTCCCTCCAAATTCAGCATCAGATGATGCTGCATGCTACATTCTCACAAACTTTGGCATTTACTACTCTCATTTATCATTGCCTTCTACATAGTTGACTGTGTTTTAATTTATTTTTAAGCCAAGCGTTACTTGGAAAGGTGTTTTTAAATTGCCAACATGGGTAAGCCTGGGGAGGACTATTATTGTGTTGTTAATTTCTAATTCTATCACTCTCAGGGAGCTTAGCCCATATGACTTACATTCTGTGGAATTTGATATTTTCTTTGTGTCTTAATATAGAATCAATATTTCTTAATCCTCCAAGTATGTGTCAAAAGAATTTACATTCTGCTTGATGGACACAAACATCATCGAAATTCCACCCACATAGGTCACATTAGTTCCTTACCTAGTTTTGCTTCTCAAGACCTGCGCTAAGCCCAGAGAAGAAGCAGTGAACATTCTCAAGAAAGGAAGGAAGGGCAGGGGGGCCTTCCGGGTAGATGTTATGTGTACAAATGAGGAATCTGTGGTTAGAAAGGTTAACTCACCCAGGGTCACCCGGCTATTGAGGAACAAAGCCAGTTCAGGATCCCTCCTTGACCCAATCTGCACTCCATGCAGAGTAACTGAGTCACAGGTCCAATCATTCACCCAGCAGTATTTACGGAACATCTAACATTGCCCAAGCAGTAGAGCAGAGTCAGGAGGGAGGTACTGCCACCTCAGCACCCCTGGCTCTCTAGGATCTAACTGTCTCAGGTGAGAGACAGGCAAACAAGCCCTTGATGACAGCATTTAGTACAAGGAATTAGACGCCCAGGAAAAGACAGGGTGCCCAACCTCACCCACATGCAATGGAGAGCCTGGGGAACAGGAGATCCTATCAGAGGATGTCTGCAGGGGCAACCCTTTGGGGAAACCTGGAAGACTGAGTGAAAGAAAGAAAACCTACAGGAAGGCCATTCAGGCTGAGAAGACCACACCTTTTTCCTGCTTTGGCTCTCATCCCTGGAGCCATTCAAAAAATCTCGAATAATACCTTCCTTTTCTTCCTGGAGAGCTCAGCTGCCCTTTAGGTCCTTCCTCCTCTACCTCTGGCTTCTTTACTCTCTATGATTTCCTCTCCCACCTCCTCACTCCAGCCTTGGCCTCTCATCACCTCAGCACCATTTAGCCCACCAAGATACAGAGGGAGAAAGAAGGAACAGACAATGTTTTACTCCCTCCTCAACCCTTCTTGGGCCTGCAGCCAAACCACTGTGGCACCTGATCCTGTCAGGTCTCAGAAACTAAGCAGGGTCAGGCCTGGTTAACACTAGGATGGGAGACCAACCACCCAGGAATACCAGGTACTGTAGGCATGGGAGAAGGACCCGGCAACCCACTCCCCAAAATCAATCAGCCCTTGGAAACCCTATGAATAGCAGAGAAGCACTAACAATACTGTTTTGTCTGTTGTACATACGGTTGCTATGAGTCAGACACCGACTCATGGCACCTAACAACAACTACCCTTCCTAAATCATTGAAAACCCTATGAATAGCACAGAAGCACTAACAATACTGTTTTGTATGTTGTATGTAGGGCTGCTATGAGTCAGACATAAATTCCACCGCACCTAACAAGAACAACCCTTACTTTCAGCCTACCCCACAACCCCCTTCCCCACAAGGTCCTTCTAGAATATTCAAATCACAGTTACAACAGGTAGCATTCATTGAACACTTAAGGTGAGCTGAGGATTCTAAGACATGTGTTTTATATTTACCGTGGCACTTAAGTCCTACACTAATCTTCTGGGAAACATTTCTTCTTAGAGCAGAGAAAACGAGTGCATCAAGATGCCAGGTATCCTGCCAAGGCTGAGTGGCTGAGCAAGAAGAGAGCCTTTGTTCTCAAGCATCCTGGAGGGATGCCTCCAAAGTTACCCCCGACACCGGGCTGCAGCATGCAACACGGGCCACAGAACATGCCCATCCAAAGCAACATTAAACAGATGCCTCCCATCAAGGTCATGAAAAACAAAGGAGGACAAGGAAACTATTGCGGGCAGAGGAAGCTAAGGAAATGTAACAACTGAATGCAATACGGTATCCCAGAGTAAATTCTAGAACAGAAGAAGGACAGGAGTGGAAGAACTAGAGAAATCTGAATAAAGCCTGGTATTGAGCGAATAGTGATATATATACCAGCATCATTTTCTCAGTTTTGACAAATGTAATGTAGCCTTGTGGCATCTGATCCTGTCAGATCTCGGAAGCTAAGCAGGGCCGAGCCTGGTTAGTCCTTGGATGGGAGACTGCCTGGGAACACCGGGTGCTGTAGGCTTGGGAGACAGACCCGGCAACCCACTTCCAAAAATCAGTCCACCATTGAAAATCCTATGAACAGGAGAGAAGCACTGACAATAGTGTTTCGCCTGTTGTACGTAGGGTTGCTATGAGTCGGATACTGACTCGACAGCACCTAACAATAACAATGTGAGATGTTAACAATGGGGGAAACAGGTAAGGGTTAGACAGGAACTCTGTACTCTCTCTGTAGCATCTCTGTAAATCTAAAAGTAGTCTAAAATGAAAAGGTCATACCAAGCTGACAGCTGACATACCCAGACAGTGTATGCTCCACTAATCTCTTTAGGTGGGGGCTGCACTTCAGTCTCCACACAGAGACTGGGGAATGTTGCCATGGAAACGGCCAAATGCCAGGAAGCAGGCTGACCTAACAGGGCAGACTGTACAGGGAGAAGAGAGCGTTAGAAGGGCCATATATAAAGAGGGCTGGAGATAAGGCTCTTGAAAAGTGGCGGAAACTGTGGGCAAATACACTGGCAGAATAACCCCATTCTGAATGGTATGGTTTTCAGGCTTTCTAAGCTTTAGGCTGGGAAAGAAGATACAGGAGAGAATGAGGTATCTGTGGTCTCTGCTCTCTCCCAGGACCCTGACCCTACCAGGGCAGGTGGCTTCTGGAATTGCAGTATCATGTGGCAGTCTTTATACATCAACAAAAATCAAGAATTTGTGGGGGTTGGGGAAGGTACGGCCAACATCACCATTCTGAGAAGCTTGACTATAGCGATGATGCTGGAACCTAGCCTTCAAGGATGGGTAGGGTTTAACTGGGGAAAACAGAGATAGCTGGACTTTCACTGAGGTTCCACATGTCCTCCTTCATTGTCTTTTTGATCCAGGGAATCCTTCCATGTTATCTTGGGCTGGGGGGTTAAAGGTAGGAACCCTAGAACTCCCCCATCCTTGGGGATGGACCAACGACTTCTGGTTTGACTAACAAATTTATGGACTCCCTGAGTAAATGTTACACTTTGATCAGGTCAAGTTTCACCAGCCCACAGGACTGCAGCAAGAAAATCAAGTCATAATAATGCATAAAGGTTGTGTAAGGGCGTAGCTGCTGCTTATCAGCAGATAGACCCATACATGGGAGAAGGACATGGCAGCTCACTCCTGAAACAACCAGCCATTGAAAACCCTATGAATAGAAGGGAGGCACTGACACAGTGCTGGTCATGACATAGTGCCAGGGAATGTTTCACTCTGTTGTACACAGGATCACTATGAGTCAGACCTGACTCTATGGCATCTAACAATAATAACAGACCAATACATGACTACCATGTAAAGTGCTAGGCACTGGGGCCCAAAGGAATATCACTATCTGCCACTGCTTCAAGGGGCATACAGTGCAATGAGGGAGATGATCAAATGCAGAATAAGACAATGATATGAAGAGGCAAGACAGATGTGTTCAATTCTCAATCTCACTACTTCCCAGCTGAGGATCTCAGTCAAATGTGAGCCTCAGCTCCGTTCTCTGTAAAATGGGAACGATATATAACACCATCTTGCTTCACAGCAGCAATCCCAAATCTTTTTGGCACCAGGGATTAGCTTCATGGAAGACAATTTTTCCATTGCCTGGGGTAGGAGGCAGCAGTCTCAAGGCTATAATGTAAGCAATGGAGAGGGCTGTAAATATAGATGAAGCTTCACTAGCTCACCCTGTGCTGTGCAGCCTGGTTCCTAACAGGCCAGGGATGGAGGTTGAGGACCCCTGCTTTGTGGGGCTGAAAGGATTAGAGATAAGGTATGTAAGGACAAGTCCTGTCCAAAAGTACACTGCTCAATAAATGACAATTGCTCCTATAGTTGATATGGTGACAGTTTTAGAATCACCAATTAAACATAATAGAAACATAGAAGACAAAGTATCCACCAAAAAAACAAATGGAAAGTAGATTCAAACTCACTCCATGGTAATAATAAAAACAAAAATAAATAAAAATAAATAAAAAAAACTCCATTGACTTAATAGAAAAGTATTTAATTTTAAAGCAACACACAGCCAACACAAACTGCATGGGTTGGAGAGAAAGTATGCCAGGCTGCATTTAGGAAGGAATTACCTGTAAAAAGTGAATTTTGGAAGATGAGTAGAAATTTTGACAAAAGGCAGGAGGCAGCACTGGAAGGGAGAGAGGACAATGTAAACAAGTGTCTCTCCCTTGGCTCCTGCCACTTCCCCACCCTCCTCCACGCTTACAGGAATAAAAATAAAATTAATCCCCTTCTCTCATCCAAGCATTTTCTCTCTGGCCTCCAGCTGATGGGCCTGTAATCCTACTCAATCCCTATGACTGTAGTCTCAGCCCTGCCTCCCGTCTGCTCACAACAAAACAGCTCTCCCAGGAAATGAATCCTTCCAGGTACAGAGAGGAGGTGAGGAAGGAATTCTGATAAGAAATTTTATCACTGAAAGGATAGAATCCCAACAAAGGGACAAGGTTAAGATTTGGTTATGATCCAAGACACCTGGCACAGAATAGGGGTTCAGTAAACATTTATTGACTAAAGTGAGCTCTAAAGGGAAAGTACAGTTTATTTCTTCTTATTTCTGGTGGGGTTAAAGTATAACATTATCCTGAGGAACTCTGATCCCATGTAGAGCCTAAACTTCTAGTGGGGAGGTAGGGCAAGAGCATCCCTATAGGAAGCAGCAAGATACAAGATCAGACAGAGAGAGGATTAAAAAAAAGTAAATCTGGTCCTTAGAGACTGAGGTAGTTGATTTCACTAGTGTGTTCCTATTGACGCTGGTCTTGGAGAGTCCAGCACATCCAAGTCACTTATAGACCACTGTTCCTCAGTCTCAAAGGAGGTCCAAAATCCTTGACCTTTATTTCATACATCATTGGCTTCTCCGTTATCTATCTTTGATTTTCATTGTTGTCTTTTCATGAAATACATTTCTTTGTTTTTCCTATATGACAGCTAACTCTTTAAGACCAGGACTGTATGATAATTCTGTCTAACATCATACCCAACAGGATGAGAGGTACAAAGAGATCAAAAAGTCCTGATCATGGTGGCCAGCAGGTACCGTACACATGTACCTCTGTGGATGCCCCAGGTATTTTTTGTTCTTGATGTTTTACATACACAAAGAGTGGTTGCGAAAATCTAAGATCTTTGCCTTTCTTCTGATTCATAGAGAAGAGATTAGATGCACCTACAGAGATTAGACCAGACTTACAGAGGGACTTGAGCTCAAGCACTACTCCTTCGGGGAATTTCATCTCCCATCTCCCATCTCCCATCTCCCAAAGGCCAGCTAACAGGGTCTTCTTGTGGCTATTTCTATCATAAGGATGGTATATCACAGTGTCTATTTCTTCTGTGTCTCCATACCTGACCGTGAACTTCCCAAGGGACAGGAGCAAGTGTTTGTCACCACTATACCCCAGCACATACTGCAGAGTCTGGCACACAGTAGGTACCCAGCAAATGTTTTCTGAGTGAAGACAGGGCCAGGCAATGGACCCTGGGCCAGGAATTGTCCAGATTCAGAGGATGCAAAGGTGGGCTACCGAGAAATCAGTCAGATAGGCAGAGAAAGGCTGGTTGGAGGCACTGCACATTCCTGGCAGGCCTCCCTCAGCTCACCTAAGAAGCAGCTGCAGAGAGTCCCTCCCCCAAGGAGGAACAGGCAAGAGATAAGTCAGGTCTTGTGACTGGGCCTCAGAAAGTTAGTGTGAATGTTGTGCCCAGCCCGCCCAGTGTAGACAACTCACATTTTTTGTGGTGTGTGACTGTCATGGATTATCTCATTTTACCTGCACAATAACCCTATGAGGATAGGATAATGATTCATTTTACAGGTGCAGCTCTGAGACCTTAATCCATATTGTTGTTGTTGTTAAGTGCCATAGCAACCCTCATGGGGTTTTCAATGGCTGACTGTTTCAGGATTGCCTCAGGAGTGGATTGCCATGGCCTTCATAGAACCATAGGGGGGCTAGGGTTTAGCTCAGTTAGAAGAGTGCTGCTCTGCACTCTCAGAGGCCCTGGGTTCAATCCCCAGCACTGGGAGAATGACATGGCAATCCACTCCCGAAGCAATCCCAAAACAATCTGCCATCGAAAACCCTATGAATAGCAGAAAAGCACTGACATAGTGCTGGGCATGGCACAGTGTCGGGGCGTGTTTCATTCTGTTGTACATAGGGTTGCTATGAGTCAGACCCTATTTGACGGCACCTAACACAACAATAGAACAATACATCCTCAGGGTTCATGAATATCTCCTACTTTACCTTTCCTCCCTCAAAGAGATGTTTGAATTCCTAGAGAATTCAATATCCCAACAACCTTCTTGCCTGCCTCTCATGCCAGAGGGCTCACTACCTCTCCTGCCAGCCTACCCCATCCTCAGGCAGCTCTGACCACTAAAAAAATGCTTCCCTACAAGTTCCTAATTTCTAGCCACCCACACCACTCCTTCCCCTTGTATCTACCCAGAGCAGAGCTAAGCTCATGCACATGACACCCCTCCAGCTACTGAAGGCAGTTCTCACCTTCCCTTCCCAGGGTTTAGAAAGAGATGGCACAGAATGTTCAGTGTGAACTTTATTCTGCATCCATTAATAAATGTTCTTCGTTAACAAAAGGAACAAGGAAGAGAAGATGGCAAATCTTGTCATCGCAGGGAAGGTGATACTTGGGATAGTGGGTAGGGTAGAGAAGGTGGACCGCACACTAAAGCTCACATAAACCTTATTAGCCTTCATGGAAATCATTAATAATGGCCAAAGGGGTTTCTGAGATCAACCAAAGTCCTTGCTTTATAAAGGAAGGATCAAGAAGCAGAGAGGTAAAATGGCAAAAGGAACACAGCAATTAAGTGGCAGAGCCACAATTAGAAGCCTTTGAACCTGCCACTGAGCCATCTCTGCACCGCACTCCCAGGCATCTCTGCCCCAAAACACTACAGCAGCCACCCTGTGATTTCAGAACAATGTCCCATAACAGCACCGTCTACGGTCTATCTTTCACTACATCTCCAAGAGGTAAAGGGAGGAAACATTTCGTTAGCTCTGTTTTACACAAGGTAACCATGAAGCACTGCCGAGCAAAGGGACTTGCTCAAGTTTCCTGGAAAATTGCATTTATTCTTGACACTCAAAGTTCAGGTAAAACTCTGTTACTTCACTGACAATGAGCTATGGAAAGGGGCCAGGGAATAGCTCTCTCTGGAAATGGATGTCTTAACTAAAGAAGGGCAGCCGCCTGTGTCTGCTGCTAAAGCGTTGCACTATTGAACTACAGATAGGTGTGCTGATTCAGAAAAACCTTCAAAGCCACGCACGCTCTTCTTCCCTTTCTGCCACCACAACCAGTGTGCGTGAAGGCAAAGAACTCCACAGCAGCATCAGGAGTGTCTGCTCCTCTCTTGGCTGTGCCCTGACCTGCACAATGACCTCGGGTATCCCTCCTACCCAAGAGAAGGCCAGCTTCCCTATCTATAAAACAGCGGCAATAAAGTCTGCCCTCTCTGTAACCAGGACGCCCTGGGGCTCAGATAACAAAGAGCAGGCATGGAGCAGGGGAGCCTCACTCCCACAACAAGCAGGTGCCCCTTTGCTTCTCACTTCTCCATCTACCAGGCCATCTCGGCAGCCCTACTACCCAGAGCATGTGGCAGGGTCACGAAGGCCTCCCCAGAGCCAGGGAAGAAAACCGCAACATCATCCCAATAATCACTGATATTTCTATTTTCCAAAGAGCATTTATAGTTATTTGCATTACATTTATCAGTTGTCCGTGTCATGAACCATACAAAGGATCCTTCCGCATGCTCTCTTGCTATTTAGCTTGCGTAACTATTCATTTTACAGATAATGAAACTTAGGCTTGGGGTTTAAGGGGTAGCGGGTACGCAGTAGGGCCAGGGGAAACCTCCAGTTGTAACCGAGTCCAGTGCTTCCTCAAGTTCAATGTGCTTAGGAATCACCAGGGACGATTCAGAAAGAATCACACTCTATAGAACAAGCCTGGGTCCTAAGCTGATGGACGTACTTCTAACAAACTGAAAGAGATGGACTACGCTGTATCAACGGCTAGATTTTAAACTCCATTAAGGGAGAACGTGTGTCACCAAGTCCCCAAGGTTTAACACTAGTCTTGCCCCCTGGAATGCACTAGACAATTATTTATGAAATGAGTCAATGAATATCTACCTCCAAAACTCATGTTTTAACACTTCTCTATATCAAGTCTCGCCTGCAGCCATAGCCCTGTGGCATCTGATCCCGGCAGATCTCGGAAGCTAAGCAGGGTCGGGCCCAGTTAGTACTTGGATGGGAGACCGCCTGGGAACACCAGGTGCTGTAGGCTTGGGAGAAGGACCTGGCAACCCACCCCGGCAAAAATCAATCCGCCATTGAAAACCCTATGAACAGCAGAGAAGCACTGACAATAGCGTGTCACCTGTTGTACGTAGGGTCACTGTGAGTTGGATACCCACTCGGCAGCACCTAACAACAACAACATATCAAGGCTCATCATGTCATTTAATCCTCATAACAAATCTCTAAGGCATGGTGGATCTTTCCCGCTTGACATAAAGAAAACAGGCTCAAAAGAGGAAGTACCCTGAGGTTTTCAGCTTTGGGGCTGCAGAGCCCCGGGTGGTCTACCTTGGGATGCTTTGCCCTGACCACAGCTGTCCCAAGGAATGAGAGGAAAAGGCATTACAGACCGCTGGATGGTGAGGACCTGGACCCGTCCCAGCACGTGACCAGGTCACAGCCCGGGTCACCCGGAACCCTGAGCTGTTCCTGGGGACGGAGGCAACCGGGCCTGGCTTCCCCGGGAGGGAAATAAGGAACAGGGGAGGAGGCGGCCGGCCTGGGGCTCAGGGCACGGCAGCAGCAGGCGGGTGGGGAGGGGCCCCTCCCGACCTCCCGGCGAGCCTCGCTGGGCCCCGGATCGCGGGGCTCAGCTCCAGACGCTTGTCCAGCTTGGGAGCGGGTTGGTCCCCGGCGTTCAGGGAAATCGCTGCTCCGTGATGAATCACTGAGCACATGACCCGGCCGGGGAGGGTGCGGAACCCGGGCGGGATGCGGCGGGGGCTTGGGAAGGGCAGGCCCCGCGCGCAGACCCCCTCGGGCCTCGGGCTGGGGAGCCCAGGGAGGCCCTCTCCCGCGGGGCTCCAGCTCTCGGCGGCTCCCCGCGCCCCCAGCCCGCGGGGCCCCCGACGCCGCGGGACTCACGGCCTTCAGCTGCTCCAGCCGGTCCTTCATCCTGGCGCCCAGGTGCCCCGCGCAGGCGGCGGGTCCCGGCGCGCGCGACCCCGCGGGGCGCCCAGAGGGGCGAGGGGGCGCAACGAGCGAGCGGAGGCGGGCGGCGGCCGCGCGCGAGGAGGAGCGTCCGAGGCCAGCGAGGTCCTCCGCGCCGCCCCCGCCGGCCCCCGCCGGCGCAGCGCTGCAAATCCGGCTCCCGGGCCGGCGCGGGCGCGCGCTCATCCGCCCGCCCCTCACCTGGCCGCGCCTTGCGCTCCTCCTTAAAGGGCCCGCGCGCTGCTGGCGCGCCGCGGGCTCCTACGAGCGCTCCCCTGAACGCAAGGGTCCTTACTCGCAGATCTCCCCTCGGGGCTGAGAAACAGCGAGGGAACCTGTGGGGCCTCCGTTCCGTCCTTTCCGTGGGACGGCCACTCACTGTCCATGCGGGGATCCGGCCCTCGCTAGGCTCTTTTCTAGGTGGGGACGATCTCCTGAACACAACTCCAAGACGGTGCGGGTCGTGCCACCGTTGTTGTTATTGTTAGGTATGCTGGAGTCGGTATCCGACTCATAGCAACCCTATGTACAATAGGTGAAACACTTTGTCAGTGCTTCACTGCTGTTCATAGGGTTTTCAATGGCTGATTGATTTTTGAGAGTGGGTTGCCGGGTCCTTCTCCCAAGCCTACAGCTTCTGGTGTTCCCAGGCAGTCTCCCATCCAAGTACTAAACCAGGCCCCACCCTGCTTAGCTTCCGAGATCTGACGGGATCGGGTGCCACAGGCCATGGCTGCAGGCTCTCGTGCCACCGTAGGTGGGAGGACAGTGTTCTGCTGATGCCCAAGACATATTCCACCTGGAGGAAGGGCATCTCCAAGTAGCAGGGTCAGCATCGTTTGGGCTGGAAGCGGTATCCCAGGGGGAGTAATTTACTGGGTGGGAGGCGGAGCGGGTCGGGCTGAGGCGAGGATTTGGATTTTACGCCGCTGGCAGTCGCGGACCCCTCCCAGAAGTGGAAGCGGTTCCGCGAGGAACCCAGACACCTGCCAGTAACAATCCGCGTGACCCTGGGAGAGCTGCTTCTCAGGAGGACTCAGTTTCCGTAGCTATAAACGGGAGATGATGTCTATTTCGTAGCTTGCTGCGAAGCCTGTGTGAGAGAAGAGCCGTGGCTGATTCCTAACCTACAGAGCGGCGTGGGATAAAGATGTCTGTATTGGAAAACTGAAGCGCCACGGGGTGTCGAGATTCCCGAGTGTTCTGTACCTTCTGAAAAAGTAGACTGTTTCTTCTCGCTGCCCCTCCCTCTTAAGCCCATTTCTCCCCCCGACCTTCCCTCCTCTTAGCCTCTCTTCCCTTCCCTTTTCGTCGTCTGGGGAGCAAATGACATATCCAGCGGAGTTGTTTTACTAACGAATGGAAGGTTTAATTCTTAACTTTGGAAAGCAATTTGCTCCCTGCATGCAGGTTAGAAGGCTGTAGACATCTTTGTAATTCTAGCAGGACTTTGCCCTCTTCTGCGACATGCATACTCCATGCCGACTTGCTCGGCTGCCGTAAAATACAGTCTGAATGGCAGGGGTGAGCCTGTTTGAACTGGCCCTGCCCTTCTCAGTCCTAATCCTTCCCCTGACGTCCTGCACAAGTCCTCCCCGCGGCGATCGCCGAGTGGAGTGGCGGTCCTAGTCAATGAGAAGGCTTCCGCGCCCTCTGGTGGTCATAAATGGAAAGGGTGGGTAAACGGAAAAGGGGAGTAAATCAGAAATATGGTGAAACCCCTCCTCCTTTCCTTAAATTTTTGTTGACGGAGATAGCTGGGTCCCTGCGCTTCAGGAGAACTGAGTTTCCTAGGGAAACAGGGATATGAACAACTCTTTACATCGGAAGTCTGAAAAGGACCGTAAGAGGAATAAGGAATCCTTGCCATAGCAGGAACCAAGTAGTGGCCATTCATCCTTGGCCTGACATGTCCAGAGGGTCCTTTTAAAACATCATTGGTTTTTAAAGGGTGAAGTCAGGACTCTCGTACACATATAAAATGAACACATTTCAGAGATCTTATTTAGCTCATTAACTAGTGAGTGAAAAAGAAAGGAGTTAAACTTGTCCAGAGGAGAATCCATAAAAGCAGATATCCGTGTAGGCTGCAGGAATACAGAAGTGAATAGGTTAGTCCATGCAAACCTGGCTCTGGGGTGGCGGGAGATCGGGTGTAATCCCTCCAAACAAAATTCATTTGCATTTCTGTAGAAAAGAATCGCTTGCATTGCTATCAATTTTCTATAGCTCACAGAGTTAAAAAATAGCTACAAGACCGTTAAAGTCACAGACCATTATCAAAATCAGGTAACACACAAATGTGCATTTGACATGGCCACGATAGGATACGTGCCAGAAAGCAACCAAGAATCTTTTTCTTTTGTAATTTTTTTTCAGTTTTCCTCAACATTCTCAACGTAGCAATTTCCCGAGTTGAACAGTACCAACTGTGTTTTAAAATTCTATGTTATACAGAGCAATGATTTTCCTCTCTAAAGTCTCCACCATTATTTCTTGCTCCTTGCCTTTGTCCAAACATTTAAGAAATTAAATCCACCCTTTACACAATGGTTTTTCCATGAAGGGAGAGGTGCTATCCAGCAGTAGACCAGTTGCTTGACACAGAGTTAGAGACAGGATTCTATCACAAAATATTTGTCACCTGGCATCACATAATTTTTCTCTTCCATCAAATGAGGGGAATGATCAAAGCTAATGATTCCCAAACTTTTCAAAGTCAAGAATAAAATCTACTCATTACTTTTACTATGGGCTGGGGTTTAGCTCAGTTGGTAGAGTGCTGCACGGCACTCTCTGAGGAGCTGTGGTTGATTCCCAGCACTACAAAAACAGGAGAAGGATGTGGCAACCCACTCCCAAAGCAATCCCGACTCGATAGCACCTAACAACATTTTTATTCATGAGTCTTTTATTTCAAAAGATACCACATCTCTACAAAATGTATTTACTAGAAAACACAAAATTTAGTGTATAAATAGTATATAAATGTGTACAAAATAGTGTATAAATAAGAGGATGCCTCAATGAAGAAAAAGAAATGATCTTTGATTAGTCTATATGGCCATAACAGAAATGACTAGATGGTCTCCCTTAATCTTTTGCAACATTGAAAACAGCATAATGAGCCTTCTTAACTGCAGTTGGAGTCCAGCAACCCAGGAAGGGAAGCCCATCAGCCTAGTTCTTGTATTATGGCATTCTACTAGAAGATAGTTATTACAGACATCAAGCCTTCTTTATGACTGTCTACTAGATACAAATCCTAACTTGTTAATTTTATATTAATATTTCTTCTTCTAGGACATGCAGACGTGTGCACCCCATCTGCCAGTTTTGTACATGAAACTAAAAATGTCGAGTAACTGTGGGGTAAGGGACCTTGGGGAGAACAGTGCAGGGTTGGTGAGGAAGACTGATGTGGATGCCCAGTGGACTACAGCAGCAGTCCCCAAGCTTTTTGACACTAAGGACCTGTTTCATAGATGACAGTTTTTCGACAGACTTGGGGGACAGACGTTTTGGGCATGATTCAAGTGTATCACATTTATTGTGTAAATACAGATGAAGTTTTGCTCACTCTCCCACCAAGCACACTGGTACTGGTCTGCAGCCCTGGGGCTAGGGATCCCTGGAGTATAGTCTCCAAGTAGGTAGACAGTGACTTAAGGTTCTGGGCCTAGTAGAACCCTCTCCTCTCTGATATGTTTTTATTTTCCTGCACCACAATGGTACTTGGTGTCCTACCTACTAGGTCTTAATGCAGTGGTTTCCCCATTAAACAAACATGTTGTTGCAGGGTGCTGTCAAGTCAGGCCCAACTCATAGCAACACTGTGTACAACAGAACAAAACACTCCCTGACACGATGCCATGCCCATCACTATGTCAGTATTTCTCTGCTATTCACAGAGTTTTCAATGATTGTTTCTGAAGTGGGCTGCCAGATCGTTCTCCCATTTTTGCAGTTCTGGGGATTGAACCCAGGGCCTCAGAGAGCACAGAGCAGCACTCCACCAACTGAGCTAATCCCCACCGAAAACATTTTGTTTGTTTTGTTGTTAGGTACTGTCTGGCTCATAGTGACCCTCATAGGGTTTTCAATGGCTGATTGTTTGGGGATTGCTTCAGGAGTGGATTGCCAGGTCCTTCACCTGTTTTGGTGGTGCTGGGGATGGAATATAGGGCCTCAGAGAGCACAAAACGGCACTCTACCACCTGAATTAAACCCCAGCCCCAAGCAAACATGTTGTTGTTGTTTTTAGGTGCTGTTGAGTCGTGTCCAACTCATAGCAACACTTATAGGGTTTTCAATGGCTGATTGTTTTGGGATTGCCTTGGGAGTGGATGGCCACGTCCTTCTCCCATTTTTGTCAAGCTGAGAATCAAACCCAGGACCTCAGAGACTGCAGAGCAGAGCTCTACCAACTGAGCTAAATCTCAGCTCCCCAAGCAAACATAGTCAGGATTAACTCAAGTATTTGCATTTTAGTTATTAATAAACCTGCCAATACTCAAACTGAGACAGAATCGGAGATTTGGGAGCTCTGTTCTCTCTCTCTCTCTCTCTCTCTCTCTCTCTCTCTCTCTCTCTCTCTCTCTCTCTCTCTCTCTCTCTCTCTCCTCTCTCCTCTCCTCCTCTCTCTCCCCCCCCCTCTTTCTCTCTGCCACTTTCTTTCCCACCTGAGAAAAGGATTGAAACTTACTCCATCTTGACAGCCAGGGCTGTGAGACAAGTAAGACCACTTTCTGGCTGGGGTACCCTGTCTCTGGGATTGGTAGGAAGTAGAAAGAGCTAAAGAAAGCTACAGGCTTGAAGAACAAACTCCTTTCTGTCCCCCTGCAGTAACTTTTTCCACTTCAAGGAGGATAAAGAATAAACTTCCTGGCTTAGTTTTCTCCCCCTTAAAATTTGTACTTAAAATTATTGATTGCTACAACTTGCTCTAGAACAATTTGCTCTAAAACCCAGCAGCTTGAACCAACAGAGCTTTATTGTCTCACAGTTTCTGTGACAGAGGCGTCTAGGTTCAGCTTCACTGGATGTGTCAGTTTCAAGGTCTCTCACAGGACTACAATTAAAGTCTCAGCTAGGGCTATGGTCTTATCTCAAGGCTCCATTGGAGGAGTATCTGCTCCCAAAGTGTATTAATCATCTGTCATCACTGTGGCCAAAAAACCAGCCCAGATAAACTTATGAAGGAAAATGTCTATTGGAAACTAACAGTTCAAAGATCAGTCCATAATGGCAGCAGGGTAGGCATGGCAGCAGCAGAGGCAGAGCCTCTGGCAAAAGTTGTCATGGAATCACAGGACGGGAGGCAGAGAGCTTCCTGGCCTGTGGGTCAAGGATAAAAGCCTCCAAAGCCCTCCACCCCAGTGACTCATTTCTGCCAAGATAGATCCCATCTCCCAAGTTTCCATAACCTCACAGGACAGCACCACCCGCTGCGGACCCAACAATAAAGCCCATGACCTTTGGGGGACATTTTGTATTCAAACCATGACACAAGGTCGCATGTGGTTGTTGGTGGGATTCAGTTCCTCAAGTGCTATGGAACTGGGAACCTCACATTCTTGCTGGTCACTGGGTGGAGGAGCCCCTCAGTTCCTTGCCATGTTGTCTTCTCCATAGGGCAGTTCACAGCATGGGAGCTGGCTCCTATCGGAGTAAGAAGGTGAGAGAGAAAGGAAAAAGAGGAAAGAGAAAGAGATCTATGGACAGGAGACAAAGTGTTTTTGTAACTTAATCTCAGATGTGACATTCCATCACTTTTGCTGCATTCTATTATTAGAACCAAGTAACTAGATTCAGCAAACACTCAGAGCAATGAGACTGCACAAGGGCGTGAAGACCAGAGGCCAACTCAGTGGCTGCCTAGCATGTAGTTCAAATCCCATATTTATGCCAGGGTTATGCAATTTTGCCTTCTTAGAGCGCTCTTCTCCCCCGTCCCATGCCCCTGTGTAACTCCAACCTATTCCCTAACCCTCAGAGTAGATAATTTGAGGAAGGTAGGGATCTCTCATCCCGGAGGCCTCTGAAGGAAGACAAGGTCCCATGAACCCACTGGAGGCGAGCGCTGATGGAGACTCACAGCCACTCTGGGAGACTTTCAGGGAAGTGACTCAAATTTTATTTAGCAGCTCAACCTTATATGCAGTTGCTTACATGTTCTCTATGTGGCATTGTCCAGTGCCCTGTCCACCTATGGGAAGGGGTGCGACAGCAGGAAACCCTCCAAGGCTATGCCCAGAAGACCCCCGGGGAGCACCATCTTGTCTTCTAACCCCTAGCCCAGGACTGGTGTGCCTCATCAGCCTCCTTTTAGTCCTGGACGTGCCTCAGGACTCAGGGTGAGACAGATTGGCTCAAACCCAGGGTCTCTTAGGGTCGTGGTCCTGTACATTCTGCCCCACATCTCCCCCCTTCCACCTGTGCCTCATCCCTACACCTCCCCCTTTTTCTTTCTATAAAGCACGTTTTAATTGGGATCTAAACAATTGAGCAATCATAATGTGTTTTTGGTCTTGCTTACGAGGGCGGATACACAGATAAAGAATAATACAGATAAATACAATGAGAACAATAAGAAACATCCCAAACAGGATAAGACTATAAGGGTCAAACAATTTCTATGTAAAGGGATTCAAAGTTTTAACATTGTTAACCATGTCTTGTAACATTTGTTCTCCGGATAACTCTGGCAATTGTTCATAAAGTTTTCTAATATTACATTGTAACTCTTGTATTAATTTAGAAGCATTCCCCATACCCAATATATGTTGTTTGATTTTTTTTCCCAATCATGTTGACTCTGATTATCAGACAAAGGTGTTGTACAGAAACTTGAGGTATTCCAGTCACATTTCAATTTTAACTGCTGTTGTATCTCAGAAATCTGATCTCCCAACAAAATGACAGCTTGCTACAAATCAGCAACCTGCGTTTGTCACCAAGTATCAATGTCTCTTTGACCAGACCATAGCTTTTCAGAGTTTTCAGGTCAATTCTGCACAAAGTCTTTAGTCTGTATGCTCTGATGTATAGCAACTCCACTAGCAGCACCAACAACAGTAACTCCAATGATGCCTAAGATAGCAGCTATCAAAAGTCCAACAAATCTTTTCATTCTTCTCAGCAGATGATGTAGAACCTGATAGAGCATTGCGATGCCCAGAGAATCTTGCCATGGTTGATCTAGATGAACTGGCAGCCATATTCCTCTCCTGGCCTGGAGGATGTATAAACTTTCTTGTTATAATCAAAACTTATAGAAGAATTAAGACATGTATACAGAGCACAGTTTTTGCAAAATACGGATCCCTCTGATTTATTCCAAATTATTTCACCCTTAAGCAGCACATAAGGGAGTCGGACACAGGCTTGTGTCCATATCCTTTCTTTTTCAAGAAGTAAGACTGGTAAGATAATTTATAATGATTTTACCTTCCTCTTCTGGGTTAAGTGAGCCTCTTTGATCATAGGTCCTGGAAGCCAAGAGGTTTCATTAACATAAACAAGAATAAGAGGATTATTCCAATTAACTGTTCTATTAATGGGTGGATTAGGAACATAAGGCCAAATAAGTGTAATTTTTAGGGAATGCTTTAGTCATATTTATCTATGTTGGAGATTCTGTAGCTGCTGATGAGTTGGCAGCAAGCACCACACATAATAGTACCATAATGTATACCTTCCACCCCTCACAACCAGCTCTAACAATCTCACATGCCTCCTCTTCTTCAATATGCCCTGAGCCTGTGAGGGGTGTTGGCACTGGGTTATTAAGTTTTTGGCTTGAGCTACTAATTCCTTTCTCTTTGGTGGATGCCACCATCAAGGACACCTTCATTCAATTGATGACAGCTTAGCCACTTTTTCCTCCAGGGGATCATTTTCCATTTTTCCTTTTGTTCTTAACCTAAAAGATACAAGCTAGCATGGTAACATAAACAGGGAAAACAAGAATAGGAGGGTACAAGCAAAGAGGCATTTAGAAAAAAAGCAAAAGGGGAAAAGTACAGCCTGACACAGCCCTTTCCTTCAGTTGCCCCTTTCCCTATGGTCCAAGGTGGAAGTAGAAAACAGATTCTGCTGCAGTGTTGCGCAGTTGTCGGCCAGGTCTCTGTTTGCTACCTGGGTCTCGCTCTGAGCTGGGCATGGGAAACAAGGCAGCCATGGGGGCAGGAGACCTCCCTCAGAAGGGGTGAGGGTTCAGGCCCCTGTAAAGTTGGGGGGTGACAGTCTGTGCCCCACCTCTGTTGGCCCCCAAGTTCTCTCCTGAAGGCCCCTCTGCAACTGTGCCCGTCTTAGGTTGTTCCTTCCCTGAGGAATCTTACCCATCTCTGGCTAACCAGCCATTCTCTGGGGCCAAGCAGGGTGATGTGAGGTGTGCAAGCGAGTGAGGGTGCTACCCCTCAGAGGGTGAGTTCTCTGTCTCCTTGGCAGCCTATGCCCCCGTGGCCTCCATGCCCAGCAACTGCCTTGGGATCCCCTTGCCTGCTGGTGGGCCCCCAGCTTTGGTCAAATGTTTTGAGGAACCCAGGTTTCATTTCTAAGGAGGGCCCATGTCTGAAGTACGCCCCAGTTAGAGAAAGTGTTCTCCACCCAAGGAAAACGGGCTTTGGCTGAAGGGAACCCCACAGGTGGGGCACATATAAGACATCTCCTAGTCACAGTACAAAAGGGAAGGTGCTCTTCCTGGAACACAGGGTAGGGAGATTCAGGATAAGGCTATGTTCAGGAAAGAAGGAGAAAGACCACAGAACCAAAGTAGAGCCGGAAGGCAGAACATGAGTCAGAACAAGAGAATATGTTATTTCTCAGTGTCCAAGGACCATCTGACATTTTTCACTGACACTTAGATTGGCCTTTCTTTGTCATATGAAAAAATACAAGCAGAGCCTCTGCTCTCCATTATTAGTGGATCTGGTCTTCTCATAGGGATACCATAGTAGCGGTTTTGCCGGAGTAGGGACAAGATTAGCAGGGAATGCCTGATCATTCTTATCCCTAGCTGCACACAGGCCTTTTGTCCACCAGCCACCATCTGAGGGCTCCACCCCCCCCATAAGGTGGGAGGTGGACAGAGCCCTCCCCTGGGATGCACCTCTGGAGGAAGTTCCCCCCCTCCTCTCCCTTCTAGAATTATCCATCCTCTCCCTCAGTAGGTGGTGGCTGAGCTGGAGTGCACTTCTGTTTCTCCTCTCCCTCAGAGGGCTCTCCCTCTGAAGTCTCTTCCCCCACCTCTGACAAAGCTAAATCTTTCAGCCCCTGAATTAGCTCCTTAGATGTTCCTTTTTCCACCTCACTGGCTACACAAACCTCTATTCCCTCTTGTCCCTTGGTTAAACATTGTTTCACTGTGGAGAGTATGGGGGAAAATGAAAGGGACAGAGAACTCACATCCTTTTTCTCGGTGTGCAGAGCAAGGTAAACAACTCAACCCCAAATGTCTGGGTCAAACAAATTCCCTGATGTTACTGAAGAAGCTAGGTTTTTCACTTCTTCCCCAAAACAAGAGGCCTTTGTCTTAGAGAACTTCAGCCCTCTTAACTGGAGCTGGGCACGGAGGCACCACAGTTGTGGGTCCTCATGAGACAACAGGAGATTACCCACACTGGAATCACTCACCTGTCCTTGGTTCCTTCCACGGGTCTCCGTTTGTTCAGCGGGTCCCGGTTTCTTCAGTTGGTCCCTGTTGTACAGGTCCTGGTTTCTTCGGTGGGCCCCTGTTTGGGTGCCAAGATGTGGGGCCCCTTAGCCCAGGGTTGGAACCCCACACCCCCAGCAGTGTTGAGTGCAACAGAGACACAGCCACTCCAGGAGAGTTTCAGGGAACGAACTCAAATTTCATTTAGCGGCTCATCCTTATATGCAGTTGCTTACATAATCTTTATGGGCTGGGATTTAGCTCAGTTGGTAGAGCGCCGCTCTGTAGTCTCTGAGGTCCCAAGTTCTATTCCCAGCACTGCAAAAATGGGAAAAGGACGGGGCAACCCACTCCCAAGGCAATCCCGAAACAATCTGCCATTGAAAACCCTATGAGGATCGCTATGAGTCGGATACAACTCGACGGCACCTAACAACAACAACATATTCTTTATGTGGCATTATCCAGTGCCCTCTTCACCTATGGGAATGGATGCAGCAGTGGGAAACCCTCTGAGGCTGCACCCAGAAGACACCCGGGGAGCACCATCTTGTCTTCTAACTCCTAGCCCAGGATGGGTGTATGTCATTGGCCTTCTTTTAGTCCCGGGTATGCCTCAGCACTCGAGGTGAGCCAGATAGGCTCAAACCAGGGTCTCTCAGGGTTGCAGAGCTGTGGATTCTGCCCCAAATCTTCCTCCTTCCACCTATGCCTCATCTCTACAGAGGAAAAGTACTTCACCTTCCAAGACTGAGGTAAGTATCTTTCTAATGTGCCTCTCTGATACCCTAGACTTCTCCATCAGAGCCTACCATGTTACATAATTACCTGGCTACTTGTCTGCCTCCCACACTTCAAAGGGCTGTGAGGGCAGCTGCCTTGTCTCTGTGAACCTAAACCTTAGCAGGGAACCAAAACATACTGGGAACTTAGTAAATGTTTACTAAATGTATTAAATGAGTCTTCTTGAAATATGGTTCTCATGTCTTTCATCTTGTGAAAACCAACAAGTGATTCTTGTTATAGGACAAGGAGAGTCCAGACTCCTCGTGGAATGGCATTCAAGGTCTCTCCAGGCCTGGCCCCAGCCTTGCGTACTGTCATCCCAAGACACATAGCTCCATCATCAGTCTCACCAAACAACCACCCCTTATCTAAACCTAAGTCATTGTTTCATGACCTCCCACCTCCCTCTGCCTGATACGTCCATCTTCTATCTCCTGTCTGGCAAATCACTTCTCCTCCTTCAGGATGGAAGCTTTCTGAAATGCACCACGATGTCTCCAGGTTGGTCAACTTGTCTGAGTCTCTTTTTAAAGCATACCCTATAGTGTCTTTTACCTTTTATCCATCCAAATACCTACTGGTCGAAGGACCAGCATTCCACAGACAACATGGCCTGGGGGAGTACTATAGCAGAACATGGAAGGAGTAGCAAATGTCTATAAATGAACCAGAGAAGGTGGTTTGGGGTTCTTGACTTTCAAAGGAAGAAGGAAACATTTCAGTTCCATATAAAATGAATTCTGGTCATAGTTTTTGCCTTTTATGCCTGTGAATCTCTTCTGAAAAAAAAAATTTTGTAACACACGTTTTATGCTTTTCCAGAGACCCAGGGAGAAGGTTTCCTATTCTTGAGCCTTTCTACTTCCCTCCTTTGAAATGCCCTTTCTGTTCCAGAAATCTGGAAACCTGTCATGGTGCAGTTCAAACACCGCCTCCCCACATCAAACCTCCCTTGATTCTCTTTACTGCCTTTCCTCTGAAGTCTCATAGTACTGTATCACAGCCTTTGATGTAATTGTGGTTTGAGTTCTTAAGTTTCACTAGACTTTTCCTTCAATGGAAGATCTATTTCTGTTTTTTCCTTTATTAGTGAATGATGATGGAGGGTTTCCTTTATTAGTAAATGATGAAGAGCTATTTCTTGATTCCCTTTCCACTTCCTGCTCTATTGACCACCAGTGCATATGTTGTTGTTGTCAGGTGCCCCCAAGTTGGTATCCGACTCACAGCGACCCTGCGTACAACAGGCAAAACACTATTGTCAGAGCTTCTCTGCTGTTCATAGGGTTTTCAATGGCGGGTTGATTTTCGGGAGTGGATTGCAGGGTCCATCTCCCAAGCCTACAGCACCTGGTGTTCCCAGGTGTTCTCCCATCCAAGGACTAACCAGGCCCGACCCTGCTTAGCTTCTGAGATCTGATGGGATCGGATGCCACAGGCTAGGGCTGCAGGCAGTGCATAATATAGAATCCCATAAACAGTGGTTTACTGCCTTGTTGACTATTGCAATTAGGAGAAGGATGAATGAGTGTCCCATCCCCTGCTAAAAGATGGGAAACCATACATATTCTGATACCATCACTTTGAGGCAAATGATCATGAAGTAAATGGTTATCATCCCTTAAGAGCCATGTTAATGAGCCCTTTTCTCTCTTTGCAGTGTTCAGTGTTTGTTTTCACAAATTAGCTTTGTTTTATGTGAATCCAGATTTGAATCAATAGTCTTCTTCTCCAACCCCAGAGAGGCTCAATTAACAAAGCAATTTTCCATATTATGCATACAAAGCTAGGGGAAATATGGAATATGAGAGAGAGAGAGAGAAAGACAGGCAGACAGGCAGACGAGACAGAGACTAGCAAGGAGAATGGAGCAGCTAGAGGACAGAATTTTTGAGGCAGATTAATACAGAGTTAGACACTAAGATGAAGACAGATTATCTCCAGGCATAAAGGCAATAAAATGGAAATGACCAAAACTTAAGCTCCAGAGCATTCGTTGGCATGTTTCCCTGGGAGAAAAATTAGGATGAAAATTAATACTTTGAAAAATGAAGCATTTACACTGCAGGAGTCCTGAGGGAGCTATTGCATGTTCTCTGTTTGATTTTCATCTTATTGCTGGGTTTCCGCCTTCCCAGATGTGCAATGTTTGGCACTGCCAACAACCCAAGAACTATATCTGGACATAAATCCAAGATAGAAGACAGGCTTTCCATGTGATATCTGGGATAGTAATAGTCACAGTTACTGCTCTATCTCTTTAAAAGGCACACATTACTTTCAATTAATGTATGTTTCACTCCTCATGACTAGCCCAGAATTTAGATACTGGGAGTGTTTTGGTCCTCATTTTGAAAAATGGGAAACATGAGACTGAGAAATGAAAAAAAAAATGTCTTTTTAAAAGTAATGCAACCAGGATGAGTTATAGTATAAAATCAATGACACGCCAGCCCCATCTCTTTTTTTATTGGAAATTTTTAATATACACCTTAATGTGATTCATTATGACATGCTTTTCATTGTGACATTTCCATATACACATTTTATTGTACATTATACATGTAAGTTCCCCCTTACCCTCTCGTGCACTTGCTCCCCCCTTCCTCCTCCCCATCAAAGACTTCTCTTCCAGTTACTTGTCTTTTTATGGTAATATTTTTCTATATATCCTCGGGTTCCAGTTCTGTTTAAGATAGAAACTTTTTCTGTAGTGAACTTTCTTTTTACACTGTCAGAACTATTACATGCATTTTCTAGACCATCTATAATAACACCATTCTTAGCTTTTTTTTTCTTTTATTATGATCCGACCTTTGTATAGGACTTTTTCCTTCTTATAATTTTGATTCAGCTCCCACATATGAGTGAGAAAAGGTGGTATTTCTCTTTGTGAGCTTGTGTTCATTCACTTAAAATAATTTTCTCCGATTCCATTCATTTTGCTGCGATTTTTTTTTTGATTGCTGAGTAGTATTCCATTGTGTATATGTACCGTAGTTTGTTTATCCATTCTTCTGTTGATGGGCACTTTGGTTGATTCCATATCCTTGCTATTGTGAAATGTGCTGCATTGAACATGGAGATGCAGGTGTCTCTGTGGTATGAAAACCCATCTCCCTTTGGGTAAATTCCCAGTAGTGTTATACCTGGGTCATACAGTAGATCAATGTTTAGTTTTTTAAGATACCTCCATATTGATTTCCACAGTGATTGGACCAATTTACAGCTCCACCAACAATGTAAGACTGTTCCCTTTTCTCCACAAACTTGCCAGAATTTGTTGTTATTTGTTTTATTGATCTTGGCCATTCTTACTGGTGTAAGGTGAAATCTCAGAGTTGTTTTAAGTTGCACTTCCCTAATGGCCAGCCCCCATCTCTTCATCTCACAGTTGACTCAGCACCTCTATCCAGCAATGCTGTACAGGAGCATTCAGAGCACTCACTGTGTTTAGAGCAGAAAGAACCTTGTCCTTGCTTTCTTCAGTGCATCCTTAAGCTCTCTGTTCCTCATGCTGTAGATCAAAGGGTTCAGCACAGGGGTGATGAATGTATAAACCACAGACACCACCTGGCCCCTCTCTGGAGAGTAGCTGGAGCTGGGACACAAGTAGATGAGGCTTGTGCATCCATACTGGAGGAGGACCACAATGAGGTGAGAGGAACAGGTGGAGAAAGCCTTGTGCCTCCCCTCTGCAGAGCGGATCTTCAAGATGGCAGCCACGATGAAGGCATAGGAGAGAACGATGAGCAGGAAGGGGATGGTGAGGACAGTGACGCTGACCACAAACAGAGTGACCTCGTGGATGTGGGTGTCTGCACAGGCCAGTCTTAGGACAGGGAGGACATCACAGTAGAACAAGCTGATCTCTTTGCTGCTGCAGAAAGGGAGTTGGAAAATGAGCACAGTAAGCTGCATTGCCAAGATGAAACCCAGCAGCAAAGACGCCAGGGCCAGCTGGACACAAAGGCGCCCGCTCATGATGAAGGTATAGCGCAAAGGGTGACAGATGGCCACAAACCGGTCATAGGCCATGATAGCCAGCAGAATGCAGTCCGCACTGCCCAGGAAGATGAAGAAAAACATCTGGGCACCGCAGCCTGGCAGGGAAATGAGGTTTCTCTCCACGGACAGAGTGCTGGCCAGAGTCAGAGGGGCGATGGTGGAAGAGTAGAAGGTCTCCAGAGCTGCCAGGATTGCCAGGAAAAAATACATGGGGGTGTGGAGACACCGATTGATCCAGATGGTGAGGAAAATGGAAACATTTCCAGTGATGCTGACCAGGTACATAACGAGAAAGGTCACAAAAATCAGGATCTGCACCTTAGGGAGCTTGGAGAAGGGGCGGAAATGGAAGTGGATCAGCCCAGTTTGATTTGCCTCCTCCATGGGTTCAATGCATTGGGCCTATGAATGGCTCAGGTGCTGCCCCCTGAAGATAGATAGAGGTCAGGACCAGCTACTCCTCCTAGATGGTCCACTCAACTCCCGGCCTCTGTTTCCCCAACTCCAACCACCTTTACGCCCACTCTAAATTCAGCAGCTCTCTTCTACAACAGCTTTGCCCTTCTAGTAACTCAAAAATAGTTGACCACTGAAAATTTCTGTTGTGATGAAATATGTATAATTATCATTTAAGCATTTATCAGTGTATAATTTGGGATGGCTTGGGGGAAGGACCTGGCAACCCCCTCCCAAAAATCAATCTGCCATTGAAAACCCTATGAACAGCAGAGAAGCACTGACAATAGTGTTTCCCCTGTTGTACAGAGGGTCGCTATGAGTCGGATACCTACTCGACGGCACCTAACAACAACAACAAAATTTGGGGTGGGGGTTAGCTCAATAGGTAGAGGGCTGCTTTGCATTCTCTGAGGCCCTGGGTTCAATCTACAGCACCGCAAAAGTGAGAGAAAGACTTGGCAGCCCACTCCCAAAACAATCCCAAAACAGTCAGCTATTGAAAACCCTATGAATAGCAGGGAAGCACTCACATAGTGCTCGGCACAGTGTCAGGCAGTGTTTTGTTCTGTTGTACATAGGGCTGTTATGAGTCAGACTCTACTCGATGGCACCTAACAAGTGTATAATTCAGTGGCATTAAACATCTGCAATGTTGGGCAATTATCACCTCTAGCTTTCTTACCATCTTCAACAAAACATCTGAACCTATTATATGATAACTCTCCATTATCCCCTCCTTCCAGACCCTAGTGAGCTCTACTCTTCCTTTTGTCATAATGAATTTGCCTATGCTAGGTATCTCACACAAATGGAATCAGATAATATCTTCCCACTATATCTGGCTTATTTCAGTAAGCATAATTTTTCAAGGTCTATCCATGCTGTTGTATAGGTCAAAATTACATTATTTTTATGGCTGAATAATATTCCATTGTATGTATATGTACATAATTTTTATCCATTCATCAGTTCATAGACAAGAACTGTTTCCACTTTTTGGCTATTGTGAATAATGTTGCTATGATTTGGTATACAAAATCCTCTTCAAGTCAGCACTGAGAGCTTAAATCAGAGTATACCACTCCAGGCCACAAAACCCTCTACTTCCTTGATCCCTTGCCTAATTGTTAAGAGCACAATCCCTGGAGTTGTATTGTCTAGATGATAATCTTTGATTGGATTGACCAACAATATGACGTTGGGCAACTTGTGGAAGCTTTGTGATCCAATTTCTTCATCTAAAAAAATAACAATAAGACACTAACTTTAAGAGTGTCAGGGGAATTGATATACCTGGAACCTAGTAAGCTATCTGTGAATATTAGTAATAATTATTAAAACCACTCTGTTGGGTTTTTTTGTTTTTATTTTTGGGGGGTTTTTTTTGTTTTTTTTTTTGTTTTTTGTTTTTTGTTTTTTGTTTTTGGTACTGGGGGTTGAATCCAGGGCCTTGCACTTGCATGCTTTGCAAGTGTTGGACCACTGACCTGCCGTCTCCAGCTCATATTTTCTACTTTTTGAGACAGGGTTTCGCTAAGTTACACAGACTGCCTCTGGTCTCAGATTTGTGATCCTCCTGCCTCCGCCTCCAGAGCCGCTGGGATTACAGGCATGTGCCACCACTCCTGGCTAAAACCACTCTTCTTTCCCTTCTTCAAGACCACCTTGATCCCTCCAGATCCCCTCAAAAGCCTCCTTTGGCCTTCATTCCTGTCTCATCCAGGCAAGACATCTGTTACATCTCTTCCATTAATCTTCCACTAATATGTACCATTCTCAGCTCCTTGACCTTCTGTTTACCCTGTTACCTTCCGTAACATCCACCCTGTCTAATCCCAGGCTGAACATGACTCAAGAAGACCACAAAATTCTGTTGACTGATACCACACTCGAGATCGAATCACATTATCAACTCCAATACTGTCCCAATCCACTGAGTCAGCTCTCTTTCTAGTCCTCACCAAAGCTAATCCAACATTCTCTGGTCTCCTCAAGTCTTCTCTTCCACCTCCACCCTCTCTGATGATCCAGCCTCCAACTGTACAGAAAAATATTACAGAAGCTACCTGGAGGCAACTCATTGTTATTCTCACCAGCTCTGGACCTATAACATTCTCTGCTTCCCATGAATCTACAACACATTCCCGTGTGCCTCCTCTGTACAATGAATGGCCTCAGCCCCTCCTGCTTCCTCTACAATCTTTCTCCACAAGGTATTCATTCAATCTGCAATATCTACCTCTGTTCCCCATCCTCCAGCAACTTTATTTCCCATGGTACAATCAATGTCATATCATCTTCCAAACCCTCCCTGTCTCCTTCCCGTAACAGCCATTGGCTGTTCTCTCTTTATCACACGAAATCTGGTTTATGTTTTATTCCTCTACTCCCTGAAGCCATGTTAATGAAGGCCATCAAAGACTTCCAGGTTCTTTTTTGTTTTGTTTTGGGGGTTTTTTTGGTTTTTGGTTGGTTGGTTGGTTGGTTTGGGTTTTTTGAGACAGAGTCTTGCTAGGTAGCCCAAGATGACACTGAATTCATGATGTTCCTGTTGCAGGCTCCTGAGTGCTAGGATGACCCACTGCCTTTGGCTCTGACTTCTAAATTCCTGAATCAAGTAGATAGTTTCACCTTTATCTATGTTGCAGTTAAAGCTGTAGGCTGTTCCCTTTTCCTGGGAGTTCCTCACTCCCTGGTCCCAGTGATACTCTTCTATTCTCCTACCTCTCTGGACGCTCTATTTCCAACACATGGAGACCCTGTCTTTCCTCTTTGTGATGAACAAAGAGAAGGTTTTCTGGCTAGTATTCAGTTGCCTCCAGATCAAAACTCCACCTCACTCTGTCGCAGTGGAGGCTGGCCTCTGAGGACTGCATCAGCTGAGCTCCCTCACTCTCTGGGTTCTGGGTGGATTTGGCCAAAGAAAGGAGCAAGCAGGAGGATGAAGAGCTGAAGAGCAGCAGGCTGAGTATTTATCCCATATGTCCCATGCCACCTCTTCTTCCTCTTCCCCTTTTGTCCTCTGAGTATGGTTCTATGAGTATGGGTGGGTAGCCCATTTTCCATAGCTTCAGGTATGGCTGGCTCCAGCAACTCTGTTCCTTTACCTCATCACTTCAG
This sequence comes from Pedetes capensis, assembly GCA_007922755.1. Taxonomy (NCBI): domain Eukaryota; kingdom Metazoa; phylum Chordata; class Mammalia; order Rodentia; family Pedetidae; genus Pedetes; species Pedetes capensis. Next base: position 18,385 of record VMDO01016465.1, on the reverse strand, counting down.
ACTCAAAGGTAGCAACAGCTTCCCACCATTGCCAGGCCATGGCCAGGTGAGTGCCTCACCATCCTGCTTGGTTCCCTGAATTCTGCCCTTATTTCTGTACTTGGTCCCAACACTGAACATCTCTCCACAGTTAGTTACATACCATGTTGTTGTTGTCAGGTGCCGTCGAGTCGGTATCCGACTCATAGCGACCCTCATAGGGGTTTCAATGGCTGGCTGTTTCGGGATTGCCTTGGGAGTGGATTGCCAGGTCCTTCTCCCATTTTTGCGGTGCTGGGAATTGAACTTAGGACCTCAGAGACTGCAGCGCAGCGCTCTACCCACTGAGCTAAATCCCAGCCCACAGTTACATACCATAGATATTAGTAAATAACTGTTGAATGTTTAGCCTGCAGCTTTAGCCCTGTGGCATCCGATCCCGTCAGATCTCGGAAGCTAAGCAGGCTCAGGCCTGGTTAGTACTTGAATGGGAGACCGCCTGGGAACACCAGGTGCTGTAGGCTTGGGAGATGTACCTGGCAACCAAAAAACAATCCACCATTGAACAGCAGAGAAGCACTGACAATAGTGTTTCATCTGTTGTATGCAGGGTTGCTATGAGTCGAATACTGACTCCATGGCACCTACCTAACAACAACAACATTGAACGTTTAAAGGAAAAAATTGTTCTTTAATTTATTTTGTTGTTGTTGTTGTTAGGTGCCGTCGAGTAGGTATCCGACTCATAGCGACCCTCATAGGGTTTTCAATGGCAGACTGTTTTCGGGATTGCCTTGGGAGTGGATTGCCAGGCCCTTCTCCCTTAATTTATTTTAGAATCTCCTTATTGAGTTTTCTTCCTCTTAACTATGATCAATAGAAATGAATTCCAGAGCAAGTTTGTAGATGTCTAAAATAACAAATTAGACACACACACAAACACAAATACAAACACACACAAACACATATGTCGAGGCACACACCATCACAGCCACATGGTCTCTTTCTTTTTTTCCAGTATGTGGGCGGGAGTGTTGAACCCAGCCCCTCGCACTTGCATGCTTTGCAAGTGCCATAACACAGAGCTGCACCCCATCTTTTTTTTTAACTTTCTATTTTGAGACAAAGTCTCACTAAGTTATGCAGGCTGCCTCTGATCTTGAATTTGCCACCCTCCTACCTCCGCATCTTGAGTCACTGGGATTACAAGTATGAGCTACCATGCTTGGCTACTGGCACATCTCTCATGGGAGTGAAAAGTGACATTTGTTCTTGTGCTAATGATGAACACTCATCATACTCAGTTCAGGGTGTTATTTAAAAATACCATGGACTGGGTGGCTTAGGCAATAGACTTTTGTTACTTAGAATTCTAGAGGTCAGGAATTCCAAATTCAAGGTGCCACGGATTTGGTTCACAGTGAGGACCCTTGTCTGGGTGACAGATTGCTACCTTCTCACTGTATCTTTATATGGCAGAGAGAGGAAGCTGTAGCATCCCTTCCTCTTTTATAGGGCACATTCATGCTCATGACCTCATCTAAGCCTACTTATTTCCCAATATCCCACTTACTAATAGCATCACATTGTGGAGGGACAGCCTTAACATACGAATTTGGGAAGAGTGTGTAAACATCCAGTTCTGCCACAGCAGACACAAAAATACTGCTTTGCACTTTGCACCCTGAGTTAGCAGGATCGCCCTGCAAACTAACAAAACCACATCCAAAAGAATGTACTTTTTGTTATGCTCATGCCTGAAGAAACATCATGACCTTTGCACATATAATGAACACATAAGAACATTGTTGCTTTCCATTATATGGAATAAGGCACATGATATTCCTACTGATTTGCAGGTTTTCCTTTAAATATTTGCTGTGTTTATGCAAGCAATCCAGTCCGTTTAAAGTCCAACTCCCTGCTTTGTAAGTAATGTCCTTTCCTTTCTTTCTTCTGCCTCTGCTATCATCTGATTACGTGGAGGAGTTTGCTACGGCCTCAGCTGGGTAAGGAGGTTCAAATATGGCCTGCCTCACAGCAGGCCAATTTCCACCTGCAAGTTTCTAAGAGTTGAACTTCCTTTCGTGTGAGCAGCATTAGGAACACTGCCCAACCTCCCTCTGTGTGCAGGGTGAGGATGACTAGCACACTCTCTCCTACCAACATTTCATCTCCATGAATTAAACATAAAAGAAAAGAGTCAGGGACTATATTTATTTTAATGGTAATATAATAATCGATCACATGAATATCCAACAAGTGCCTGGAATATTGCCTTTAGTTAACTACTTGTTTTGTTTCCTTTAAAAAAAATTGTTAAACCACACCACACGTCTTTACACATCTGACTTTAAGTTCCAGATTATTTCCTTAGGATAACGTTTTCATTGATTTAGTGCATAGAATATTTTAAAATCCTTCTAGAAAATTGCTGATTTTTCTCTCCAGAAAGGGAATGTCTCAATAGGATCAGATTATCTTTTCTACTTTGAAAGGACTGAATAGGAGTCACCTGTCCTACAAGTGTCACTCAATAAATCTTCAGTGTCTGTATCAGTACATAATTATACAGTACCAGGCCCTGGTCTAGGTCCTGGGCATTAGTGAGGGTCAAAGTCAGTTTTTACCTCCATGGAGCTTGGAGTCATGGAGGGGACGGCTATAAAGAAGTGAGCCAGCTGGGCAAGGTGGCTCTCACCTGTAATCCCAGAGAGTCAGGACGTGGAGGCAGGAGGATCGTGAGTTTGGGACTAGAGGCAGCCTGCATAATTTAGGGAAAGCCTGACTCAAAATAAAAAATAAAAATGGGCCGGGGGTGCAGCCCAGTGGTAGACTCTTTGCACAGTATGTGTGAGGCTCTGGGCTCAACCCCTAAATACCATAAAACAAAACAAAACAAAAGCCCCAAGTGAACCCAGATGTAAACATCACTACGGGAGTGGAGAGATTCCTGTGAGAGGTAAAGGTTCTTTTCCTCTGTTTCCTTTTTTGCTTTATTTATTGATTGATTGATTGATTGCAGTCCTGAGGAATTGAGTCCAAGACCTTGCTCATTCTAGGCAAGTGCTCCGTGACCGAGCTGCACCCCCAGTGCCTTTTTCATTTTTTATCTTGAAACAGGGCCTCACTGAGTTGCACAGGCTGTCCCCGGCCTCACATCTGTATCACTTGGGATTATGGTTTGCCTCGTGGATTATGGTTTACCTGGAGGGTAAGAAGGGGAAGAAGACCTTCTTCCTTTCTTTCCTTCCTTCCCTCTCTCCATGCCCTCTCTTTTTTCTGTACCCTTACCCCTTCTCAAATGATCACCCTAAAGTTTAGCTCACTATTCCAGCCTTTGGAGATCTTGTGAAGAATTCCAATTCTTTCCTCCAATGAATAACAAATTTCTCCCTACTATCATCTGCAAATATAATGAACCTGTTTCTGGCAGCTAAATCTTGTCATGGAACCACAGGAAGCCACATCCCTCAACCATATGCCTCTAAACTTGCAGCCAGTTTTCAAAATAGGGAAAGGTTCTTCTCTGTGCCGAATATGTTTAGAACACTTAAAAAGCTCAGTGAATTTCATTTATGTAAATAAGTACATTGTTTACGATAAGGGATCCTCACCTGAGTTCTCAATGCACTCTCCCTTCAACCCAAACCCATAGATACACACATTTCTTTGAATGAACACACATATACCATCATACTTGATGAGGAATGCCATGGAATTCGTGTTTTCCTTTTTGCCTTAGCTGCCGGGAAGCCCAAAACTAAGCCTGATACTCTATTATTGAGCATTTCTCAACCCCAATTTAAAAACTAAATAAAGATCTCCATTTCTATTTAGATTTTCAGTTTTATTCTGTGCTGTTGGTTTTGATTTCAGTATTTTATTATAAGGTGGACTATTTTTAAAGGCATTCAAAGTATAACTATATTACACAAATAAAAAATCACTCTTGCCTTTTTTGTCTTCATTCAAGGCATTGATGAGTGAATGAGAAATCTCCCCACTCTCCACTCTAAGTTTGCTCCTCTTCTGAGGTCTTCTGTTGCATTTAATGGTTCCCTTCTTTTGCACTCTTAAGCTGCCTTTGATGCTACACAATTCCCTGCCATTTGAAGGCTGGACTGGTAAGCTCCAGGCCTCTTTTTACCTAGGAAATAAAAACCCTCGATAATGTGGCATCCTCTGATGTGTCACTTTTGTGACATCAATACTACTTCCAAAGCCTTTGCTAATGTCTGTGGAGAGTCCATCCTTTTCCAGAAAACCTTTGGCTGTATAACATAGTAACTGAGTGGAGTACAGTATGTTTTCTGGCTGCCCCGATAAAGCATGTACTCCTACAAGGGAGAGTAGACAACTATTTCTCAATATTTTCAGGCAGCCTAGAAAATTGATCATATTTCTCGGGAGACAGATCTATCTTGTTCAGGACCCTGAAATGAGAGGGACTGAATCAGATGAGTTTTTAGCAGAGGACCTAGCTCTGGCAGGAAGCTGAGTGCTGCCTGCTAGGCTGAAGGCTTTTTATTTAGCTTTCTACATCAATCTGCCTGCAGCCGTAGCCCTGTGGCATCCGATCCCATCAGATCTCAGAAGCTAAGCAGGGTCAGGCCTGGTTAGTACCTGGATGGGAGACCACCTGGGAACACCAGAAGCTGTAGGCTTGGGAGAAGGAACTGGCAACCCCCTCCCAAAAATCAATCTGCCATTGAAAACCCTGTGAACAGCAAAGAAGCACTGGCAACAGTGTTTCCCCTGTTGTACAGAGGGTTGCTATGAGTCGGATACTGACTCAACGGCACCTAACAACAACAACAACAAGATCAATCTAGTTCTAATTAATGTATAAAATCAAAGAGGTTAAAATAAGTTCAAAGCACACAAAAAGAACAAAATAATCATACAGAACAAATTGGTTGTGGTTATCTGTAAGATTCAGCAGGTGTGACCTTATCAAAACTCAGCTTACAGAAACTCCTTGAAACCTGGAGCAACTCATCCCAGGGACCCTGTTTGCAAGGTCTCAAGGGCACTGATCCAAGCAACAATGAGTCCTGCAGCTGTGTTAGGGGGTCATTCCTGTTTATTTCTCACTACAGATCTATCCTCTCATCCTTAGCAAGGGAATGTCTGTTTAGAAGACAAGCTTGTGGTAGGAATCATTGGCATAAATAGTGATACCTCATTACCTCCAGGAGATTAAACTAATGCTTCACTTCTTTGTAATTCAACATCAGGAAGCCCTTCATGGGGTCAGGAAATCCCAAGGTCAGACCACACAGCAGCTCAATCATCTCGATCTTTCTAGTGCCCTTCCTTTCTTCTGCCTAAAAGGGCTGGCAACCCCATTCTTACCTGAAGCTGAGTGAAACTCTTAATATCTTGAGAACCATGCAGCTAAATTTCTGCAAAACTACTTTTCTCTGAGGATAGCTCACATTTAGATCCTGTTAACTCATCTCTGCAGGCTCTTCACAGGGGAGAATGCAGGACTTTGGAACCTACAGATTTGGAACTCTGCGTTGTTTCCTATTCTCGCTCTTCATCTCATTTGTGGAGAATTCCATGCCAACTTTCATTAAGTCAACCCCCAGGAGGCTAACGTGGCTTTCAACTGGACCATCCCCTGTAGGTCTTTGAACAGAAATAGTAACTGTTTGGGGATGTGATATTCTAAACTGATTTAATTGTTGCTAGATATAGCAGTGTCTACAGCCGTACCACCATGCCGTCCAATCTCCTCAGATCTCAGAGGCTAAACAGGGTCAAACCTGGTTAGTACTTGGATGGCAGACCACCTAGGAATACCAGATGCTATAGGCTTGGGAGAAGGACTTGGCAGCGACTCCTGAAACAATCAGCCATTGAAAAAACCCTATGAATATCAGAGAAGCACTGACAATAGTGCCAGGCATGGCACAGTGCTGGGTAGTGTTTCATCTGTTGTACATAGGGTTACTATGAGTGGGACCTGACTCAAAGACACCAAACAACAACAACAGAGTTAGCAGTAGCAATTACTACTAGATTTTGATATATTTTAATCATAGCTTACATTTTTATCCCCCAAGTTTAAGGTAGATTGTCACAAAAGTCACAATCATCTCTGAATGACACAGACAATATAACTTAGCAGTACTTCACTAATTTCAGACACAAAAAATTGTTGTTGTTGTTGTTGTTGTTGTTGTTGTTGTTAGGTACCATCTTGTTGAGTCCAATTCATAGCAACCCTATGTACAATACAATGAAACACTCCCCGGCACTCTGCCATTCACATGATCTTTTTTATGTGTAAGCCCATTGTTGCAGACACTGTCAATCCATCTAGTTGAGGGTTTTCTTTTCTCATTGACCTGTCACTCTCCCAAACATAATGTCCTTCTCTAGGGACTGCAGCCTCCTCACAGCATGTCCAAAATATGTGAGATACAGTCTAGCCACCCTTGCTTCCAAAGAGCACGCTGGTTGCACTTCTTCTAGGATGGATCTGTTGTTTCTTTTGGCAGTCCTTGGTTTATTCAGTATTCTTCTCCAGCATCATAATTCAAAAGCATCAGTTGTTTGCCTATCTCCCTATTCAATGTCTAGCTTTCACAACCATATGAAGCAACTGAAAAATACCATGGCATGAATCAGACATACCTTCATCTTCAATGTCACATCATTACTTTTCAATCTTTAAAGAAGTCTTTTGCAACAGCATTTCCCAATGCAATGCATCTTTTGATTTCTTGACTGTTGCTTCTGTGAGTGTTGATTGTATAACCAGGAAAGCAAATTCTTGGACAACCTCAATCTTTTCTCTATTTATCATGAAGTTGCTTATTGATCCAGTTGTAAGTATTTTTGTCTCATTGATGTTGAGGTGCAACCCATACTGAAGGCTATGTTCTTTGATCTTTATCAGTGAATGCTTCAAATCCTCTTCAGTTTCAGCAAAATTGTGTTATCTGCATAAGGCAGGTTGTTAATGAGTCTTCCTCTAATCCTGAAGCCACGTTCTTCTTCATAAAGTCCAGCTTTTCAGATTATTGCTCACCATAGAGATTAAAGAGGTGTGGTGAAAGGACACAACCCTGACACACACCTTTCTTGACTTTAAACCAGGCAGTATTTCCTTGTTCTGTTTGAAACACTGCCTCCTGGTCCATGTACAGATTCCCCATGAGTACAATTAAGTGCTCTGGTATTCCCATTCTTTGCAAGTTATCCACAATTTATTATGATCCACACAGTCAAATGACTTTGCATAGTTGATAAAACATCAATAGACATCTTTCTGGTATTCTCCATTTTCCACTAATATCCATTTGACATCAGCAATGATGTCCCTGGTTCCATGCCCTCTTCTGAATCTGGCTTGATTTTCCAGCTGTTCCCTGTCTATATACTGCTGCAGTCACTTTTGAATGATCTTTAGCAAAACTTTACTTGTGTGAGATATTAATGATATCATTCAATAATGTCCACATACAGACCATAGAGAGTTATAAATGTGTTGCTAAGAGAAATAGAACGTTTGCATGTATTTTATAATTTTTCATAAGTTTACTTAATTGCTTAAAATTTCACACACAGTACTATGAGTCCCAAACTTATCATGAATGTGTGTAATTGTTAGGTATGTTGGAGGTTCTGTTGCATACTCATGCCTCCATTGTCGTTGTACTTCCCAACATTCTCAAATTTCAAGTACCACTTTGAAATGGTCTTGAACTCCTCCAACAACAACCATGCTTCTGCCATTTTCTTTGACTGTCCTGCCTGTTGCCCAGTGGCTCTAGTACTCATTTGATTACAATGCCACCTTCTGAATAAATGTCATGTTACACATTGCTACCATAATTCAATTCAACTTCTAAAAGTAATACATAGATAGCATCTCTTAAAATGCGTATACATTTCTGGCATCCCCCGTATCTTATACTCCTGTAGCAGATGACTGTCTGACTGGGTTTGTAACAAACAAGTAGTTGGGATGTTTTCTACTGCCCTGTTCATCTCCACTGATTGCCAAAGTAGAAATCCAAAGGAAATTTGACCTGGGAGAGATACGAGTAGAGTTGGCAGCTATTAATCCAGATTCTCTGCTTAGCATGCCACTTGCATTATTACTCATTTGTTGCCTCCATCTTACAAATGATGAAACTGGAGCTCCCAGAGTCTAACAACTTGACCAAAATTAGATATCTTAAGAGAAGCAGAACTAGGAATAAAATTCGTCTTGATGGACTTCAAAGCTACACTCCAGGCTATTATATGGCATGAATGCACCTTCTAGTCAAAGTATGGTATCAGGATAACTGTACATTTGGTTCAGATGCAGAATCTCAGCCCTCACTTCAGACCTACTTACCGCTCCTAATAAATATAGTAGAAATGGGGTCCCAGGGTAGTAGCCTTAATATTTGCTATATGCCACTGCCACCTCACACCCTCATTCACCTCACCTTTGCTTATCTCTCTGAGAAAGCGAAGTTGCATGTCAGATCCCCTGATTTTCTTCTGAAGTTTTCTAGTAAAATTTTCCTTAAGTTTTTGATGTATAGCTGATAATCATCTACTAGAAGTATCTCCTTTGATGTTTTTATTTCCCCCATTTAGTCCCCCAGAGTGAATGATGTAGTGTAGTTGATTTCTATCTGCCAAAAATATTGGGAATGTATAGCCATATGAGAAATGAAGGTAAGTTAGATAAGCAGCTCTCATCAGTGTCTGCACCATTGGAATTTCACAGTTTTCTCTGTGTGGATCCCACAGTAATAGGGCTAAAGTTAAGAAAATGTTAAATAACATGATAAATACTGCACATTTGTTATCTTGTTCAATCTCCACAACAACCCCATGAGGGAAGAACAGCACTCTTACTCCCATTGTATAGTCCAGGAAACTAACTCACTCAAAAGCACACAACCAGTGAGTGGTTGAGTCAACTTTTGAATTCAAGTCTGAATTCAATTCAATTCAGACCTATTCTTTTAACCATTCTTCTATATTGCCTGAAACCTCCATGTTTAAACTTAGTCGGCCTAACTGAATGTTTTAAACAAAAAGTAACCAAATAAATAGGAAGAAGTAATGCATGTATAACCTCACCTCAAAAAAATGTATAACCACATTGGGGCTTTCAAAATATTAATTGTTGTTGTTGTTAGGTGCCTTCGAGTCGGTATCCGACTCATAGCGACCCTCATAGGGTTTTCAATGGCTGACTGTTTCGGGATTGCCTTGGGAGTGGATTGCCAGGTCCTTCTCCCATTTTTGTGGTGCTGGGAATTGAACTTGGGACCTCAGAGACTGCAGTGCAGCACTCTACCAACTGAGCTAAATCCCAGCCCCTTCAAAATATTAAAAGTTACCTTGAAAATCTCATTAATGATCTTGAGGTCCTTTTGAGACTTGGAGATCCAGGTTGGCAACCAGTGAACAACCTCTAAAATTCCTTCTTATCCTATGATTTAAGTACTTGGTAAAATAAGAAAGAAGAGGCAGTACTAGATAATCTGAAATTCTTCCAAGAAATACTGGAAGAAAAATTGTCTCTCCAAATGTTTTACATGGAGTTGTATGAAATTGAATGAAATGTAAGCATTCACTAAGTTTGATGAGTATTTATTGAGAGACTACTGTCAGGATTTGAATCACTCAACACATAACTCCCAAGTGGATGATGGACTAAAAGTTCTACTTTAGATACATTAACTGTGAGATATACAAATACAGATGTCAGGTAGATAAGCTCATATTCAATTCTGGAGTTCAGGGATGAGATGAGGCTGGCAGGAGATACACATTATCAACATACTGCTTATATTTAAAGCCAAGCAACTAAATTGGATCAATTATGAAATGTGTTAATCGAAAAGAGGATGTGGGACAAAGATCCAGCTCAGGCAGAAGTTGGGGAAACAGGAGGAGGCAGCTAAGCTGAATTTGTAGGAATATCAGAGTGACAGGCATAAAAATAGGAGGAAATTATTGCCAGGAGCAGGAACAGTAGGAGATACTGTGAAATATGACCAAAAAATGTTGCATGTGGAAATTTTCTTTTTAAAATAATTTCTAAGTATAAGGGAGTTGGGAAGGGAAAAGTGTGGGAGCAACATGAGGGGGTAATGAAGGAATGAACAAGAGAAAAGGGCATGATATAATTGTATGAAAATTCCATGATGAAACTCATCATATTGTACATTAATTTTTAAAATAAAATTAAAATTTTAAAATAAAATTAAATTGAAATGAAATGAAATGAAATAAAATAGATAAATCAAGTGAAAACAATTTTTCTTTCCCCCACTGACCTCATCATTAACTATGTGAACAAATTACTAAAATACAGTCCCTAGGGAAAATGAATAATCTTGATGTAATTTTAACTCTTTGGTAGATAATATTTGATCTTGTCGATTTATGCTTCCAAAGCAGAGCTTGGTCATCTCAGGGGACCAACAATGACTCATGAACCAGGTTAGTTATGAATGTCATTATTCGATAATAATTGCAAGCCCAAATATCAGTGCAACTTCAAAGATAAGTCCCAAGCGAAAAAGATGTCCTAACTAAAACCCACTTGTTACCTTCTACAAAGAAAGGGTAGGACGGGACATCCCCACAGTCTGAAAATTGATTTGATACAAATCAGATCTGGCTTAAGAAGTGTTCCAACATAGTATCCTGAAGCAGTAACACATGGGATCTAGAAACTGTCACTGTGCCAGCCTGAGGATCCTCTGAAGACAGTGAGACCTTGAGGCAGGCCCCTAGAAACCTCACTGTTTAACAAAGGATCCAAGTAAATCTGCAATGACTTGAAGTCCACGTGAGTCCATTGAAAGGTAAGACTCTCCTCCAAGATCTCAGATTTTACAATAGAAAAATCCTGCATAATTGCCCCTATTCCCCCTTCTTGTCTGCATCCCCCTCTTGCTGTTCCCCTTCCTCTTCCCTGATTAACTTTTTGAGCTTTCTCATTTTCCACATTTCTTCTTTTCCCAGAAATTAGAGCTATGCTTTATATAGAGCAGAAACAAACTGCACCTGTAATCAGGCCAAGTCCTGGAGTGGACATTGGCTAGGAAAACAAGGATAAGGACGGGGTTTTCCATAGCAAGAGTCTTAGTCCAGTTCCTACTCAGAAGCAGTGTTTTACACCGGATAGCTTAAGTGGAATTCAAGAATATATAGACATGCTCTTCAGACTGATGCAAAGCAAAGCAAAAGGTCTGTTCGAAAAGGGGAAGGGATTGCATTCCAAGTCAGATAAAAGAAGCTCAACGTTACCAGCCCTGAAACATAGATGTGTGAGTACTTTAAAGAGATCTTCCACTTTAAAAAAATATCCATCACTCCGAATTTCAAATTCATAGAAGTTGAAAATAGAAAATATCTATTTCTATTATAAAAGGAATGATCAGAAGTTTCTATCACGTGGACTACTCCTTATGCATTAAAAAATAATTGTAATGACACACAATTTTTCAAAAGGCATTGTTACAAAGAGATAGATGTGACTATGTTCTCCCAGTACATCATTCTTTTCTGGCAGCACTTAATTGAATTTGACTTGTATTTTTAAATTTATTTTTCAATTTTTATTAGGTAATGAGTTTCATTATGACATTTTTCATACACATATATCATGTATTTTATCATAATTGCCCCTATTCCCCCTTCTTGTCTGCCTCCCCCTCTTGCTATTCCCCTTCCCCTTCCCTGATTAACTTTTTGAGCTTTCTCATTTTCCACACTTCTTCTTTTCCCAGAAATTATAGCTATGCTTTATATGAAGCAGAAATAAATATTGTTGATTGAGTAGATGGTGAAAGAAGAAAAAAGAAGAGCAAAAAGGAAAGAGAGAGATTACAAATTAGAGCGATTTTTGTAATGACTTTAAAGATGCTTGTGGCACATCACCTTGTGTTCATTGACAGAGGACAATTTTAGAATTAAAGAAATTTATCTCTATATGACATTCGTCATTGAGTTTTATACCTAGTGCATTGCTCAGTGAGATACAGATTATTTTAATGATAGAAAGAGACTTAATTCCAAACTGACCTAGGAATTATCTCCTACTCTGATTTAGCAACTGGGAAAGTTAGCTAAACTCTTAAACCTAAATTTTGTCATCTGAAAAAATATGGACACTAAACATACCTATTGCATAGGACTGAAATGCTACTTTAAATGAAATGATCAGCACAGTGTTCAGATCTTAGGAAGCACCAAGTAAATACTGCCCATTATTATTGCAACAGAACAATAACTTTTTACTGAATGTCTAAATGTCTCATATGATATACTTACAGTTCACTTGTAAAAGTATCATGTCAAACCATGTGGAATTGCCTACATGCTACCATCATTGCTCTTCAGAAACAAATTTCATATGATTTAACATGTTAGCAATTGTTGTTAGGTGCCACAGAGTCAGTGTCTGACTCATAGAGACTCTACATACAACAGGTGAAACACTATTGTGTTTCTCTGCTATCCATAAATGGCTGATTGTTTTGCTTTTTGGCAGGGGGAAGTGGGTTGCCAGGTCCTTCTCCCAAGCCTACAGTACCTGGTGTTCTCTGGCAGTCTCCCACCCAAGTACTAACCATGTCTGACCCTGCTTAGCTTCCAAGATTTGACAGGATCGGAGGCCACAGTGGTACGGCTGCAGGCGTGCTAACAGTAAAGGGACCCAAATTTGGGTCTTCTTTTTAGATGCTGTTGCCAAGAAAATACTCATAGGAGTTTCTTCCAGAAAGCACTCAGTATAGTCTCTGTAGACAGGTATAAAATGTTATTTAAAATATCTTGTAAGAACAAAATGATTTTTGTTTGAACACATCTGATAGTGGAGAATGTTCTTTGAGTAAGTCACATATCTTCCCTGACTCTGCTATAGCCAATGTGAGTATCATCAGAAGCCACAAATACCTATGCTCCAAGCAGAGATTTTCCGCGTGGAGGATGGTTGTAACCTTGTTCTTTCTTCTATGTTCATCTCATCATCAAAATCTCCAAATTCACATTTTATTCCCTTCTTCATGTGAGTTTAAATTTGTGCTAATAATCATACCATGTAGGTCAATTAGGCCAGGAAGGTATACCTAAAATCAACATGTTTTATATAAACTATCTTTTAACAGTAATCAACAGTGTATATGTAAATGAATGAATCTTCACTCTGCTTGAAGAGGGATTCTGAATATAAGGTGCTATAAGAAACTAGTAGTAGAGCCAAATGTGACAAAATGTCTCCCAGGAAATATGCCTTCCAGGTATTTCATCCACTCAAATATTTTTTCAGTCTTGGGACAGACAATGAAGGGATCTATGAATCTATACACTTTACTCAACAGGTAATACATGCTAAGCACTCTAGCAGCACCTCAAAACAATCTTATAAAGTAGCTAGGAGCTATTCTGAGAGAATGGGGTCTTAGAGGGGGTATTTCACCTTGTGAGTTTACAAAAATTAATAAGTGGCATTTAATTCCACCATAGGCAGCTTTCTACCATCATCCCTTGGAAACCTCACACCCCCCAAATTTATATGATCTATAGTAACATATGTATATAATTCATTCCCTCTCTTTCTCACTCTTGCTCTCCCTCTCCCCTTCACTCCCTTTCTCTTTCTATCTTTGTCTCCTAACATCTTGTACATCCAAAGAAGCAGTGTTCTTGACTTAGCCAGAAGGCCACTGAAACTTTCCTTCTTTTGAGGTTTTTGCTAAACTGAAGTTGCCTGCACTCTGACTTTTTCTCTGTGAGATTAAATGTTGTCTACAAATCTAAATTGAGAGAAACAGACAAGGTGGGGCAAAGGTGTTGAAAACAGAACCATATTAAGGGAAACGTGGCTGATAGCCTTACTTTGATCCCAAAGAGTAGATAGCATCTTGATCATCTTTGAGTCCCCTACAGCATCCTCTACATTTAAATGGCAATGTTAAAATGAAGCCACTTTTGCAACCTTGGACGAGTCAGGCTGTGCTTTGGAAGAAATGCACTACAAAACCCATTGGATTCTGTGGGCATCTGTGATTAAAGGACATTAGTGAATTTGTACAGGGATTATAAGGAGAGCAGAGAACTCCTGGAGCTTTGTCCTTCATTGCATGATGATGAACAGTCTTAAGAGATGATAAACTCCTTTCCAAACACCTTTTTGTTAAAGGAAAAAATGGTGAGGGTATCTCCTGGGAATTTTTCTCTGGGTTATATCTTAAATTCACTGCTACTTTCATTGTTTTCTTTGGAATAATAAGGGAGGAGCTGTTTCAAGTCATCGTTTTAGATTTAGGAACTTCAGAGAATTGCGTTTTCCATTGGGTAATAGTCAATCTGTGGTCTAAATCAACACAGCTGAAACTTTCCTAGTTAAGAGCTCTAATTAGCAAAAGAGACAGTTTATACTCCTAAGGACTTAGTGATCATCCATGAGAAACATTTTTCTTTGAAGTCTTATGTTTTTTACCTCCAAAAGTTCATGTAAAATTTCCTCCTACTGTATACTGTGTTTGTTTTGTTATAAAATTATTACCCCCAAATTTCCAAATTAAATTTGACCTTTAAAAAGGCCATGTCACATTGATCCAGGGGCCTCACTTCCTTGCAGGACACAGCTTTGTACTCTCCAGATCCTAGAATCTGCACATTCCACTTTAGGAAGCATGCATGGATCCAATAACTACCACTCCTAGATTTATATGAAGTATGAAGTCAGAAAAGTATATAGTCATTTGTTTGCATGAAACTCAACACCTGGCTCAATATTTTGTCATCATATGGATGAAACTATACCTGAGCACCCTAGATCTTCTTTTAAAGGTTGCATGTTGTTGGTTCCTTCTTTGCAATAACAAAAGCACTTTGTGTACTCTAAAGTTGATACAACTTCCAGATAGACCCTAATTTATTTTTACCTTGTCACCATCTAGGGAGAGACAGACCATAATATGAAGAATGAAAAGCATTTTTATAAAGAAATTAAGATGATAGTTAGACTACTATAATGATGAACATTACAGTACTTGGATCTTTTTAATGCAGTACCCTGAATTTCATGATGTTTCTCCATGGTTGATTTCTCCTTTTTTCTAGACCTTGTAATGAAATGAAAGCTATGCAATCTATTGAGACACAATGACTTTGAGATTAGATAGATTTATTCCCAGGAAGTAGGGTGGACCTCCTGAGCCTAAGAGAGCTGAAAAGAACATGAGCAGAAGGCATAACTGGGACTTTTAATTTCTAGAGTCCCAGTGAATTGATAATTAATTTTCTATTGGCTATATAGGTTTGTCATGCTATGGAGGCTTACATGTTGCTGTGATGCTGAGAGTTATGCCACTGGTATTTCAGATAACAGCATGTCCACCCATGGTGGACTGATTTCACTTCAGCTTCCAGATTAAGAGACTAGGGAGAAGGACCCAGAAGCCCACTCCCAAAGCAAGTAGCCATTGAAAATCCTATGAATAGCAGAAAAGCACTGTCAAATATAGTGCCAAAAAAAAAGAGCCCCCGCCCCATGCTGGAAGGCATTCAAGAAAGAACTGGGAGAGATTTACCTCCTCAAAACAGAGTTGACCTTAATGATGGGAATGGAATAGACCCCTTGGGACCTTCTTTTGCTAATGTAGAAAGACTCAAATTGAGAAGAAACATAGTGACTGCAACTTTGCGTTCAAATATAAGATGATCATGTGCATAACACAGTGTTGGGTAGTGTTTTTTTTTTTTCTGTTATACATAGGGTTGCTATGAGTCAGATTCAACTTGATGGCACCCAACAACAATAACGACAGCAACATATAGGTTTGGTTCAACCCCAAGCTACTGTCTTGGGTAGTAGACTCTTAGCTGAAAGAGGCAGGAGGTTAAAACTGTAATGTCTAATGAAAACTCAGGGTATCACACAAAACATCATGTTCTACATCACAGAGGATTCTATCTGCTCTTCATTTCCATTGTTTGCCCTCTCCCCCCCTTTAAATTAAACCACCCACCATCACTATTCAAAACATCATAGCATTTAGCCAAACTCTTTCTTCCTACTTCTTAGAGGAAAATATATGGATGTTCTTTTAGTTGCATTGGTCAGCATGGTATGTACTAGATAAGCCACAGACTACACTGTGATAATGTCTTTCAAGTCTGGAAATACTATAATCTAACATTTTTGGTCTCTGATCTTAGGTATTCTTTTTCCAATAGACCACCTAGGGCTGAACTGTAGTCAATCACAAAACAAAGCTACTTGATATAAAGTATAGAGCAAGACAATAGAGCATAAACTAAGATTGAACACAATGTGCAGCAGAGTGTGTTCAAACCATGGCTCTCCATCTTCTAGTGATGTGACTGCAGAGAATTTCTTAATCTCTTGAAGCCAAGTGTCTTCATCTGTTAAGTGGGGTTGATTATTGTAGGTGTCTACTAAAGTGGTTTTGCAGATAAAGTAAGCCAATGCATAATAGAGCACTTTTCATCATGCCTAGTGCTTAACATGAAAGAAATTATAAACTATCATAAAAAAGAGCCCATGCCCTCAGAGCTCCAGCTCCTATCTTTATGGAACTTAAAATATATTTGGAGACAGGACATACACATACAGGAAAAGATAGGATACTAACACCTCAATCATAATGCTATGAGCAGCATAGAATTCCAGGTAAAGGAGAGAGAGATTTAAACTAGTGGGCTTAGAAAGAGCTAATGAAAGAAGTGCATATATTAGAATTTGAAAATTGGATAGGATTTAAATTAGGTAAAAGAGAAGAGACAGTGTTTCTAATTGAAAGGAGATAATTCATTTTCTACTGACAATATAGGTTTTGTTCAATGCCAGGCTAATGTTCTGGATTGGGGAGCAAACTCTTAGCCAATAGAAGGCAGGAGTTTAAAATGGTAAGACCAAAAGTCAGATCATAATAAAAGAAAAAAAGCTAAGAATGGTATTATTATAGATGGTCTAGAAAATGCATGTGATAGTTCTGACATGGTAAAAAGAAAGTTCACTACAGAAAAAGTTTCTATCTTAAACAGAACTGGAACCCAAGGATATATAGAAAAATATTACCATAAAAAGACGAGTAAATGGTAGAGAAGTCTTTGATGGAGGGGGTGGGATGGGAGGACGAAGCATACAGGAGGGTAAGGGGGAACCTATATGAATAATGTACAACAAAATGTGTATATGGAAATGTCACAATGAAAAGCAGGTCAGAATGAATCACATTAAAGTGTACATTAAAAATTTCCAATAAAAAATGGTAAGACCTCAAGAAAACTATTGGGGCATCACACAAGAAGTGGGAAGGAGGACCCAGATGTGAGGTAATGAGTAGATTGTGTGATATATAACAAAGATAATTGAATGCCATAGTGAAAATTGACAAAAAAGCCAGATCCAAGAAAGACTGTAATAATTGGCAGAGGTGAGTGAGATTGACATTTAAACATTAGAAAGTCACTTGAAATTTTTAAGCAGATTGTTGTTGCTGCTGCTGCTGTTAGGTGCCATCAGCCGGGTCTGACTCATAGCAACCTTATGTACAACAGAACGAAAGAGGCACCATATATGTCAGTGCTTCTCTGCTGCCCAAGTGTTTTCAATAAATGGTTTTTTCAGGAGTAGGCTGCCAGGTCTCTCTCATTTTTTACGGTGCTGGGGATCAAACTCAGAGCCTCAGAGTGCATGGAGCAACCACTCAACCAATAGAGCTAAATGCCAGCAGATTAGTAACACAATAATAAACAGTAGGATAGATTGCAGCGAGAATCAAAGGAAAATTGGAGAGTAGATGGCAGGTGGTCACAAGAAAGCACAAGAAAGAAACAACAAGGGATAGCACTGACTAATGCAGTGGGAAAGTACCAGCAACAGATAGGAGAAACTTTTTGAAAGATGAACTATCAGTATTTTAGGGACAAATTGATTAAAGAAGAAGAAGCAGAATTAATCAGTAAGGTCTCTAGGTTTTGAGACATGTAACAAAGTTTATGATATAACATCACAATGTGCCAGTAGCATTGTTTTGTTGTTGTTATGTGCCGTCGAGTCGACTCATAGCGACCCTCATAGGGTTTTCAATGGCTGACTGTTTTCAATGGCTGACTGTTTCGGGATTGCCTTGGGAGTGGATTGCCAGGTCCTGCTCCCATTTTTGCAGTGCTGGGAATTGAACTCAGGACCTCAGAGACTGCAGCGCAGTGCTCTACCAACTGAGCTAAATCCCAGCCCCGTCAGTAGCACAGTTCTCTTTAAATTATGACGTACACTTGCCTATGCAATTCTAAGGGTTAGGATTCAGCTCAGTTGGTAGAGCTCTGCTCTGCAGTCTCTGAGGTCCTGAGTGCAAATCCCAGCACTGAAAAAAAAAAAAAAAAAAAAAAA
>VMDO01016464.1:0-47843 GCA_007922755.1 Pedetes capensis | reverse complement strand
CTATGCAATTTTATAGACTTCTTCAGAGCAGTCACTGAACATTAAAAAACTAAAAATACAGTTTTGAACTTGTGAAGTTACACTTTTCAGAATTTTATTGGAAAGCAATATAATCCCCTTTTCTCTTTCTTGGTGTTTAGGCATATATGTTCATGTGCATGTCCACAAATGTGTGCCGAAAGAGGAAAAAACCTAATCCTGGTTAAATGACTCTAGTTTGCAAACAGGTTGTCATATTTTTTATGATTTTAGTAATTATCATTATTGATATTTCCCAAATATAACATGGATGAAATACAATGAATGAGGATCAATTGACTTTTAAAGAGTAGTAAATACAGCCAGGAAGTCTGCATTTACATTCATTTTATTTGAAAGGGGTATAAGCATATCATGACTGATCATTGAAAACTTAGGTGGTATGTTCTCTATGTTATAATATTTCACAATTCATTAATTGAACAGTACAGAGAAATAGTGCTGTATATACTATTGGACAAATGATTTTGCTGGAATGAGGAGGTAAATTTACTACTGTTTCTTTAGTCTTAGAGTAGGCAGAAAAGAAGAAACTACCACCAAAGTGTTTCTAGAATGAGGCCTTCTGAACTGATGGGGTAGATGGAAATATTTTTCCCTCCTGAAAGAATGCATAAGGTGCTATTTCCTCTGGCAAAAATATGGAAACATGAAATGCACTATTTTTTCTCAGCAAGCAACCAGTCTCCACACACATCTATCATTATTCAGCTTCAAACTAAAAAGTCTTATTCTGAATACCAATTCCTGTAAACTATGTAGCTCTCAATTATGGAATGTGAAACTGCTGGTTCCATGATGATAAAGGAACATGCTGTTTGAAAGACCACAATTTGGCTACAAGTAATCAATATACTATTTGGAAAGAAACCTAGATGTGCAGTTTGATTTAGAAATGCTGAGAGCATTGAACCCAAAGCCTGCTACACAAGTCTTGTTAAGTCATATTCTTTGTCAATCTTCCTTAGGCCTGTTTGTTCATTTTTGGAGATACTAGAAAAATTTCTTGTTCACTGACATTAATAGAAAGTCCTCTTCTGAAATTTTCAGGGATGAAGGCTGTAGTTTGCAGCTAAATGTATTTCTTTTCCTTGTTTCTTCCCTTCCCCTCCCCTTCCCTCCCCTTATTCCATCCCTTCCCTCCCTCCTTCCCTCCCTCCCTCCCTTCCTTCCTTCCTTCCTTCCTTCCTCCCTCCCTCCCTCCCTCCCTCCTGAAATAGGGGGAGAGTAGAATGAAGAATTTAAACTTCTCCTGGGCCAGAAACATATAAATGCTTTGGATGAAAGTAATGTTTGTCAACTTTAGTTTTATAAAATTTGTATAACACTTAATTCACTGCTTTAATCAAAAGGAAAATGCCATGTTTATGCCCAGGGTTGTTGTTGATATGATTATGGAATGTGAATCCTTTTAACAGCATTTAATTGTCTTTATTTTTCATTTTTATACCTGAGAATAAGAAAACTCAGAGAAGTTAAGCATGCCAGAGCATACAGATTTAAAAAGCAAAACAAACCACAGTAAAAATTTTAATGTGGTTCTTTATTATTTTAAGGCCTGTATGAATGCCACCACCTGCTATGGAGACACACAAGGAGCAGTGCCTAGAATGAGCTACTAATCCTTTGTATATACTATCTAACTCTATTTTCTGAAGCTGTTTAAATCACCTGAAGATAGGCATTATAATGAGTTTACTTCATTATAAATTTCAGAATTTTGCTAAAGCCATCTAGCTGAGACTTTAAAGACCCATTGGTTAATATAGATTCAAACCTGAATGGTTGTCTTCTTTTTCCTTGATGCTTAGAAGATTTGGAAACAATGTATATCACATTGACTGAAGTGGATTAGAAGACAAAAATATATGAGGGAAAGGGCCCAGGCCAGGAAGGGTAGAAAACAGAGAGGAGAGGAAGTCCTCATTGGCTGACCTTATAGAGAACATCTGGACTCCTAAGCAATATGAATGGGATGAAGAGAATCTGACAAAAAAGTGCTTCATCTGGGCTTTTCCCTTAATTAAATTAGGGCCATTTGAATAGCCAACTGAATAATGGGGTCAGGGAGAACAGAGCAGCAAGCTTATGAAATCTTTCCTCTTCAATTTATTATATTTATGGAGTGTTTTGTGATTCAGCAGCACATTAGAAGGCAGCATTGTTTGCAATAACATGATTTAGCCTCAGAAATTTCTGTATACATACACATTTTAAATAAGACAGTTTATTTTTGTCAGACTCATAGTAACTAGAAGAGCTACAGGTTTTGTATATGTTGTCTAAACCTGTTCTCCCACTATACTCTTGTTACCTATATGAATTTTACTGAGACCTTCTGGGACGGTGCAGTGAGGCTGCCCATTCCATGCAATTTGGCAGCAACTTAATATTCCTAAGTGAACCTTGCTTTGGGGTTATGAACTGTGGGAGGCATATATTAATCCTTCACAATTTTTGGTGCAGACATTAGTAACCCTCCTTGAGTCAGGCCTGAGGCAGCCTGCTGTGGGGTAGAACCCCACAATTTCCATTTACCCTTTGGAGTGTTCAGATAGGTCTCAGGGAATAGGAATAGGTTTTCAAGGAAATTTGGTTGTAGGAACAGAGAGACTCTCGGTGGTATGG
Organism: Pedetes capensis; assembly: GCA_007922755.1. Lineage (NCBI taxonomy): Eukaryota > Metazoa > Chordata > Mammalia > Rodentia > Pedetidae > Pedetes > Pedetes capensis. The sequence continues at coordinate 45,176 of VMDO01016464.1, read as the reverse complement.
GCTTCACATCTTTTGACAGCAAAGCTAGAAATAGCCAGTTTAGGTGCTGAGATTATCTATCTCCTGTGAAGCTAGAGTGCCCTCTGCTGCCCCAGAGAAGAAGTGTATGTACAGAAGGGCTCTTGCCAGAGCTTTCCTGCAGGTAAAGAAAAACTTCTAAAATGCTTCCTTCCAAAACCAGATACCTTCAGTTGATCACTATATCTGGCTTCACTTACCTGTGAGGGCTTTGTCTCTTTCAAGGAAATCTCACTGAGGGTAAGTACGCAATGTGACCAGAGCCCATGCAGAAGATAGCTTTTTCCTTGGGCATAAAGTGCAATGTGAATGGTAGGTATTTGAGTTATTTTTTATTACATTAAGTGCTACTATGAAATAATCTTTTACTTTCTATATCTGGGAAACCTGAATATTGTAATTACATATTTGGAGGTTCCTGCACATTCTCTTTCAAAGTGTGTTTTTACATTGAAAGTCAATGTTGAAAAATACTCTTTGTGACAAATAAAAGTATCCTTTCTTTCTGACCATTGTGTGCTTTCATTCTTTGTTGTGAAATTTTTTTTTTTCTTTTGTCACTGGGGGTTGAACCCAGGGACTTGTGGTTAGGTGCTTTGCAAGTGCTGTGCCACTGAGCTGCACCCCCAGCTCATTTTTTTATATTTTGGGACAGGGTCTCACAAAATTACACAGACTGCCTGTAGTCTCGAACTTATGATCCTCTTGCCTCTGCTTCTCAAGTCACTAGGATTACAGGCATGCACCACCACACCTGGCTATAGCTATCACCTTTTAGATGAGCAACTAGAGATCTTTAAAAGTTAGTACTCGTTATAGCAGTAGACAGAGTCAGTAAATGAAAAATCTGGGTTATAAACATGGTACATCTGACTCTGGAGACTCTGATATGTGGGTGACTTTTTATATGTAGAGAAATAAGTCATAATGCCAATCTCAAGCAGTTTAGCTTTCTTTAATTGTGGTGAAATATACATAATATAAAATTTATAGTTTTAATATTTTTAAGTATTCAATTCACTTGCATTAAGTACATTAATATTATGCAACCATCACCAAAATCCATCTCTAGAACATTTTCATCTTCCCAAAATGATACTCTATATCCATTAAACAGTAATAACCATTCTTCAGTCAGGTGTGGTGGTGCATACCTGTAGTCCCAGCTACTGAGGAGGCTGAGACAGGAGGATCACTTGAGCCCATGAGTTCAAAGTCAGTCCGGGCAAATAATGAGCCCTGTCTCAACCAACCGATCAAATAACCAAACAACTCTCAAGGCCATTCTTCCCTCTTTCCAGTTCCTGGCAACTACAATTCTATCATCTGTTTTTATGTATTTGATTACTCTAGGAACTTTTTATGAATGGTATCGTACAATACTTGTCCTGGATATTTGTGTCTGGATTATTTCACTTAGCATAGTATCTTAAAGGCTTACTCTTATTATAGCACCATTGTTAGGTGCCGTTGAATCAGTGTCTGACTCATAGCGATCCTACACACAACAGGTGAAACACTATTGTCAGTGCTTCTTTGCTGTTTTCAATGGTGGATTGAGTTTTGGTAGTGGATTGCTAGGTGCATCTCCCAGGCCTACAGCACCTGGGGTTCCCAGGCGGTCTCCCATCCAAGTACCAACCAGGCCCAAATCTGCTTAGCTTCCCAGATCTGATGGGATCAGATGCCATAGAGCTGTTGTTGTTGTTGTTGTTGTTAGGTGCCGTCGAGTCGGTATCCGACTCATAGTGACCCTCATAGGGTTTTCAATGGCTGACTGTTTCGGGATTGCCTTGGGAGTGGATTGCCAGGCCCTTCTCCCATTTTTGCGGTGCTGGGAATTGAACTCGGGACCTCAGAGACTGCAGCGCAGCGCTCTACCCACTGAGCCAAATCCCAGCCCATAGTTAGAATTTCATTCCTTTTAATGACCAAATGATATTCCATTGAATATAGATACCACTTTTTTATCTATTATCTATTTATGATATTTGGGATATTTCTACCTTTTGGCTATTGTAAATAGTGCTATAATGAATACTGGTGTACAAATACATGTTTGAGTCCATGCTTTCAATTCTTTTGAATATATGCCCCAAAGTGAAATAAATGGATCCTGTGGTAATTCTACATTTAATTTTTTAATACATAGAACCATCATACTGTTTTCTACAGTGGCTGTCCCATTTTACATTTCTACTAGCAATGCATAAGGGCTGTAATTTTTCCCAATCCTTGCCAACACTTAACTATTTCCTGTTTCAATAATAATAGCAATTTTAGTGAGTGTAATATAGTAGTTCACTATAGATTTCCACTTCCCTGATTATTAGTGATATCGAGCATGTTTTTATCTGCTTAATGACTACCTATATTTTTTTTGAGAAGTGTTGATTCAAGTCTTTTATTTCGCCAGCTATTGTCCAGTTATATAATATTCTGGCTTTTAGTACTTTTTTTTAAATTTTTTAATTTTTTTTCGGTACTGGGGTTGAACCCAGGGCCTTGTGCTTGCATTCTCTGCAAATGCTGGACCATTGAGCTGCACCCCAGCCTATCTTTTTTACTTATTGAGACAGGGTCTCGCTAAGTTACGCAGACTGCCTCTGGTCTCGAACTTGCAATCCTCCTGCCTCTGCCTCCCGAGCTGCTGGGATTACAGGCATGCGCCACCGCACCTGGCTCTTAGTACTTTATCAGATACATGATTTGAAAATATATTCTCCCATCCCATGAGTTGCCTCTTTTTTTTCTGTTGATAGTAGCCTAGCCTTGATGCACAAAAGCTTTTAAATTTCAACGAAGGCTAATTTACCTATGTTTTCTTTTGTTTCCTGTGGTTTTGGCATCATATTCAAGAAGTTACTGCCAAATGTGAAACTTTCCCTCTATGTTTTCTTCTAAAAGTTTTGTAGTTTTAGCTTTCACATTTTGGTTGTCAATCCATTTAAAATTAATTTTTTGTGCATGGTGTTAGATAAGAGTAATACCTCATTATTTTGTATATGGACACCCAGTTTTTCTGACAGCAGTTGTTGAAAAGACTATCCTTTCCCTTTTGAATGTTCTTGTCACTCTTGGCAAAACCCATTCAATTATATGTGCAAAGATTTATTTCTTGGCTTTGTTTTATTTCATTGATCTGAATGTCTGTTTTTAGGCGGTACCACTGCTTTTGATTACCATGTTGTTGTTGTTGTTAGGTGCTGTCGAGTCGGTATCCGACTCATAGCGACCCTCATAGGGTTTTCAATGGCTGAGTGCTTCGGGATTGCCTTGGGAGTGGATTGCTAGGCCCTGCTCCCATTTTTGCGGTCCTGGGGATTGAACTCTGGGCCTCCGAGACTGCAGCGCAGTGCTCTACCCACTGAGCTAAATCCCAGCCCTTTGATTACCATAGCTTTATAATAAATTTTGAAGTCACAAAATATGAAACCACCAGTGCCATTCATTTTCAAGATTGTTTTGGATATTTGGGGCCAGTTTTGATTACAGATGGGTTTTAGGATGGAGTTTTCTGTTTCTGCAAAGAACATCTTTATGATTTTGTCAGAGATTGCATTGCATCTTTAGATTGCTTTGGGCAGTACTGATGTCTTAATAATATAAAATGTTTTAATTCATGAACATGGGATGTCTTTCCATAGAAGTATCTTCCTTTTATTCAGCAAAATCTGTGGTTTTCAGTATATAAGTCTTCTCTTTGGTAAAGCTTATTCTTAAGTATTTTATTATTACAGATACTTTTGCAAATGGAATTTTTTATTGATTTTCTTTCTGGAATGTTTTTTCTTAGTGTAGAGAAATGCAACTGATTTTAATGTATTGATTTTGTATTTTATAACTAGTTTACAGGATTAACTTGGGTCTAGTTCCTTTTATTCCATTTCCCACAGTCTTCCTACATTTTCATGGTGCACAGCATGTGAAAAATGAACATTAATTCCTAATACCTGGAAATTGTGTTCTTATATAGTGCCACTTTTTAACAAAATTTGTTCTGGTTTGAGATTTTTGTTGTAGTTTTCGTTTGCTGTGTGCTTGTTTTGTTTGTACCTTTTAAGCTCAAACTGTTGTCGGAAATGTAATTCTTGAAAAAGAAAACCAATTTAGTTTTTCCTTTACATATGTCTTACAGTCCTACAGCCATACCACCCTGACAACAACAGTATGTTATACATTTAGGTGATGGTCTGAATGACTTAAAATTTTACCTTATAAATACATAAATTAGTTTGATCTCATATTGAAACAGTAATGGTTAATCAAGGTGTTTTTATCTGTATAAAAAAGTCTAAAATATGCAATTACTCATTGCATTTAGTAGATCCAAACAGCTGAACTCTAAACTGGCAACTGAGTAGATTGGGGTAATGTAGTTCATCTTGTTCAGTTGCTTGTTCATCTAGGTAATAGACTTGATTCCAGTTTAAAAAGTAAGTGACTTAGTACTTAGCCATCACTTGACAAGACTTCAAAAATAAAACCACAAACAAATTTCAATTATGATTATAAATACAAAAGTGTTAAACACACTCTTTATAAAACACTGACTTTTTAAATGAGAAGTATATCAAAGTTTCATACAGAAATTCATGGATGTGATCTGTGACAATGATTCATCGTATCATGTGAGCATAAGAAAAATGTTAAAAACTGATAGATATTGAAAAGATACTTATAAATGTAGATTTATTCACAAATCAAAAATTAATTGAATACAGTAAACAGGGTACTTCTTCTACACAATAAAGTTGTTGTTATTAGGTACTGTCGAGTTGTATCCAACTCATAGCTACCCTCACAGGGTTTTCAATGGCTGACTTTTTGGATTGGCTCTGAAGTGGATTGCTAGGTCCTTCTCCCAGTTTTGCGGTTCTGGGAATCGAACTTGGGACCTCAGAAACTGTAGAGCAGTACTCTGCCAGCTAAGCTGAATCCTAGCCACCTTCACAATAAAGCATATGTATATAAAACCAACAGACAATGTCTATTTAGAAGGAAAGTCAGAAGGATGTTTCCCATGACTGACATTATCCATCATAATCTAGAGGTTTAATCATTGCATAATACTCAAAGTAATACCATTATTAATGTTGTTGTTAGGTGCCATCAAGTCAGGTCCAACTCATAGCAATCCTCATAGGGTTTTCAGTGGTTGATTGTTTCAATATTGCTTTGGGAGTGGATTGCCACATACTTCTCCCATTTTTGTGGTGCTTGGGATTGAACCTGGGTCCTCAGAGAGTTTGGAGCAGCACTCTTACCAACTTAGCTAAACCTTAGCCCACTATTATTAATATGCACACCTAAATAGAATGAGATAACCATAGCATCTGTATGTAGGTAATAATTTTGTTGACTTGGAAACCAAAAGATGATTAATTAAAAAACTATTAGGAAATAATAATGATTAAGGAACTTGGCCTATCATCAATTTTATATAAAGAATGCAAACATATTTTCTATAGAATAGAAATAACAATTGAAAATGAACAAACATTTCAATCATGATAATAGTTTCTATTTTCATCATTTTCTCTCTTTTTATCTTTTTATCTTTTATAAACACAATTTGTTTTTTGTATTCTATTTCACTACATGACTATATATTTTGGTGCCAGAGTGATACTACCTTCAGTATTATAACTTGACATATTTCTTAGTATTTGGCAGAAGAAAGCTCCAATACCCTCATCAAACTATTCATAGATTTTTTTTTTTTTTTTTTTTTTTTTGAAGAACATCTAGTTTGTTCTTCAGATTGAATTTTGGAGTCACATAGTTCATTATTATTATTATTTAAATTTTTAAACTTCTAAAATTTTTTTATTATAGTAGTTGGGGGGTTGAACCTTGGTCTTCACACACATTTTGCAAGTGCTCTACCACTGGGCTGCATGCCTAGTCCATTTTAATTTTTTTATTTTTGAGTTAAGGTCTTACTAAATTATGGAGGATGCCTTTGGCATTAAACTCACTATCCTCCTGCCTCTGCCTCTTGAGTCACTGGGAATATAGCTGTGGGCCAACATGCCCAGCCTCGTTTATTATTATTTTAAATTTTGTTGACAGTGGCAAAGTGCTTGCCTAGTACGTGCAAGGCCCTGGGTTCGATACTCATTACTGCAAAAAGAATTAATGTTATTATGATTTTTGGGCATAATTATACAATTACAGCAGTTTTTGAAGTGAAAAGGCTGTAGACCTCTATCTAATTTCTTTTATTGTAGGTACAAGGAGAAAGGGCCTCTGACTCCAAATATAGAATCCTTCAGTGGTATATAACCACATTTACTACTCAGCACCTAAGATGACACTGCAAGAAATGGGTGTGAAAATGGAGTTTGTCCTCTAAAATCAGTGTAGAAATAGTTCTGATATTCAGGAAGTCTGCCTTCAAAAAAGATTGCAACAGTTTAATGCTGTAAGGAGAACTCCTTCAGTGTTTTTTATAATACCATTCAAGGCAGCGGAAGCCTTACATTAAATTTGAATGACAAGGCATGGTAATTGAAGGGGTAGAAAAATTGTAATAATGAATGTGTACAGAAGATCTGGGCTAGAGGGAATTGGCTTACAAGAATACTGTATTTTTGGCCTCCTCTGAGGTTGTGATAGTCTTTCCTTTACAAGGCAAAGCAAGTTTGACATTAAAAAAAAATCATTTTACACCTGTCACTTTTGGTCCCAAGAAGATTGTTAACAGTATGACAGAGATATTGTAGCATGATAGTGAAGTAACAATAGTAGTGACAACCACAGTAACTATCATGATATCTTCATTTTGTACCATAGTTTTCTTACAAAAAACTCTCCTATGAACTCAACATATTCAGTTACCTTTTTGCTCAGATAGTGTCCTTTTTACAGATTATGAAAGAATGAGAAGTAAGAAAATTTCCAGAGGTCTCAGAGGCCATCTGGAGCAGCTTCCAATGACTACCTTTTTCAGGTAATGTCATCTTTCCAAAAATTTTGGTTGCTAATGGCTTTGCCCTCCCATGTTTCTTATAATTTAACAAAATGTTAAAAATGAAATCACTTTTATACCCTTATTGGAAAATGGGCTAATGAAGGAAGGTTTACAGTTTGGGGGAAAATGGAGTATCTACAAATATTTTCCTTCCATCAGTTTTTGGAACAATGTCAGTGCAGTAGAGTAGCAAATGTCTGTGGGCACCGTTTACAGTTTGGTATATGTAGATGCCACTCTTTGGAGCACAACTCCCACAATCAATGATCCTGATTTAACGGTTAAAGACAGGACCTTGTCTTTTTTTTTTTTTTTTTTTTTTTTTGTGGTACTGGGGGTTGAAACCAGGGCCTCATGCTTGCATGCCCTGCAAGTGCTGGACCACTGAGCTGCACCCTCAGCCCATTTTTTTACTTTTTATGACAGGGTCTCACTAAGTTACGCAGACTGCCTCTGGTCTTGAACTTGCGATCCTCCTGGCTCTGCCTCTCGAATCACTGGGATTACAGGTGTGCACCACCACGCCTGGCTCAGGACCTTGTCATTTTTAAAAATTAAAACATGGTTCTATTTTACAGTTGAGAGCCATAAGCCTATTACATTAATGGGTGTTTGGTAGTGAATTTATTCTATTTGCTAAATACTTAGATTATATAATAAATGCCTTATGCAGTCTACTGTTTTCTTCTACTATTTCTCCTACTATTTTCTTCTCCTACTATTTTCTTCATTGATATGAAGAGGCATTAGGTCTGGAAAATGTGTTACCTAGTTGCTAGTATTTTTAGAATATTCTAATACAAAATACAAAATACAGTGTCTTTCATGGACTACTTTCCAAGTTTGTGATTTTTGTACCTGAACAGTATATTTTGTGTGCTACAACCAAACCACAGTCATTCAGAAACACATAAAATATTTGACCTAGAGTATTCCATTTAAGATGAATGAAGTGGGGAGATAGTTCAGGATACCAAGCAGAGATAGTTTCTTCTCTGGAATGATTGAAACCCTAGGAAAGAAAACTATCAATAAGTCTAGTATGAGCATTCATGAGTTCATTGTAGGTCATAGCTAAAGAAAAAGAAAGGCATAAGAAGTAGAAGGAGAAGGAAGAGAAGGAGAAGGAGATGACAACTACATTCTAAAGCTGAGCTCTGGAAAGTAAGCCAAGTACTTGCTTCTATCATATACAGAAGGGCATCTCATTTAATTTTCTGTAATCCATGCTATGAAAATCCCTGTAATTATGAATCCATGACATAATAGATATATGATTGGTACATAGCTTAAGACCTGTAGAAGTATGTTGTATTGTTGTTGGTAGGTGCTGTCGAGTCCCATCCGACTCATAGGGAACCTAACTTCAGCAGGATGAAACATTACCCAACACTGTACTATGCACACTGTCTTTTTATGGTTGAGGCCATTGTTGCAGACTCTATGTTTCTTCTGATTTTGAGTTGTGCCACATCAGCAAAAGGAGATCCCAGGGGCTTTACTCCCATCATTAAGGTTGATTCCACTTTGAGGAGGTAACTTTCCCCAGGTGTCTTTTGAATGCCTTCCAATCTGAGGGGCTCATTTTCCAGCACTATATTTGGCAGTGCTTCTCTTCTACTCATAGGGTTTTCAATGGTTAATTGATTTGGGACTGGGCTGCCATGTCCTTCTCCCTAGTCTATCTTAGTTTGGAAGCTCAGCTGAAACCTGTACACCACAAGTGGTGGCCTGCTGGTATCTGAAATATCAGTAGCATAGCTTTCTGCATCACAGCATCATGCAAGCCCCCACACTAGAATAAGCTGACAGACACGTGGGGTAGGATAGATAGTGGTGTTGTTAGGTGCTATCAAGTTGAGTCTGAGTTGTAGCAATCCTATATGTACAGCAGAACAAAACACTCCCTGATTCTGTACCAGGCACATGATCTTATTTATGTTTAAGCGCATTGTTGCAGACAGTGTCCATCCATCTATTGGAGGGTTTTCCTTTTTTTTGTTGCCCTAAAACTCTCCCAAACGTGATGTTGTTGTCCAGGGATTGGTCCCTCTAGACTACATGTCCAAAGTACATCAGATGCCAGTCTAGCCATCCTTGCTCCAAGGAGCACTCTGGTTGCACTTGGGTTACACTTCTTCTAGGACAATAAGTAGTATAGAAAGAATTGAGTATATATAGACCCATAAAAGCACTTGTAGCATTAGAAGTTATTTGGGATAGACTGGGTCTCTGCTCTCCCATTTTTCAGGTCTTTTGAATAATACATGTGTTGTTATATGTGGTCTCATGATTTTATGTTCTTTTCTACAAACTTTGCTGTGGTTGGGTAAATATTGAATGTCTTTTGCCCCTTTCCTTCTTCTGCCTTCCACTTTCTCCTTTCTCCCAGCCAGAACTTCTTTATCCTCAAGAGGATTTTACATGTAAAGGTTGTCTTTAGGCAGATACTGAGTTGGTACTACTAGGTAGATGAAATGACCCATAATATGTGCTAATAAATATGTGCTAATGAAGAAAAGAATATTTTTGCAGGAAAAATGAGGTATCTACAAATAATAGGCCAAAAGATTTCTGTGGCATTCATAAACACTTTTGGAAGCTATGGGCAGTAAGAATATTTCTTCAAGTAAAACAGTTTTGTTTTTAATTATAATAGATCTGTGTTTTTCCTAAGGTAAAACAGTAATATACATGATAGAGGTAAAATACCCCTATAAGGCTGTTGGATTATAGCAAAGAAATCAACAGACTTTAGAACACAAATTACTGTGATTAGTACAAAGACAACCAGTATCAGATTACTTAGCAACACTTTTTTTTTTTCTCTGTTACTTTACAATGTCGCCTTAGAATACTTTTCTTAAGGAAGAAAGCCCCATCTTGGATAGAACTTGCCTTTAGAGAAGCAATGGTTATGAACCTTTCAGAAGCAGGAAGCATTAGGGAGTTTATTTCAGCCTAAATGTGGGACATTTCTTATATACCTTGGTTCAATGGATAACTTGTAAATTTAGGATACATTTGTATTGTATCCCAAACTAAGGGGCACACTGGCTGGCATTCTTTCAAATATGAAGAGGCTGCTTAAGCTTTAAATGAAAAATAGGTCATTTTAGTAGATTTTAAGAAAATTAGGATTCTCTCCCCATATGTCCATGATTTGATATACATAAAACTTATGTATTTTATAATGTACTTACACCTATATTTGTCAATACTAGGATATATAACCTGGAGGCCTTGAAGTAGAGTAAAATCAACTGGCTTCCTCATGCATGGGACTTGGGTGTTTGCCCCCTTATAACCAATCACATAATCCATTGATCACAGTTTATCCAGAGATAGTCATTCATTTGTCCATGTATTTTATAGTTTTAATGACGTAGTTCATATTTGCTTAATCCTTGGTAATTAATAAAGCATATTTAGTTAAACTTTTTTGTTACTGACAAGATTCCTATTGAGTTAAATACTGACTCTTACAGATAAGGAAAGTGGGAGTCATGAATGGCCTTACTTGTCCAAGTACATGTAGGTTATGAATGAGATCACAGTAGTGTAAAGTCAAAATTTTTTATTCCAAATCCAATATTCATGTTGTTTGTTGTTGTTGTTAGGTGCCATCAAGTTGGGTCTGACTCACAGTGACTCTATGTACAACAGAATGAAACACTCCACAAATCTGTGCCAGGCACATGGTCTTACCTATGTTTAAGCCCATTGTTGCAGATACTGTATCAGTCCCACTAGTTGAGGGTCTTCCTTTTTTGACCCACCACTCTCCCAAACATGATGTCTTTCTCCAGGGATTTGTCTCTCCTGACAACATGTCCAAAATATGTCAAACACAGTCTAGCCGTCCTTGCTTCCAAAGAGCACTCTGGTGGCACTTCTTCTAGGACAGATATGTTGGTTCTTTTGGCAGTCCATGGTATATTCAGTATTCATCTCCAGCATCATAACTCAAAAGCATCAACTCTTCTTTCTCCCTTATTCAGTGTCCAGCTTTACTAACCATATGATACAACTGAAAGTACTATGGCATGAGTCAGGTGCACCTTAGTATTCAATGTGATATTTTTACTTTTCAATACTTTAAGGAGGTTTTTGGCAACATCTTTTCCAAATTTAGTACATCTTTGGATTTCTTGACTGTTGCTTCCATTGGTGTTGATTGCAGAACCAAGTAAAGCAAAATCTTGGACAACCTCAATATTTTCTCCAGTATTCTATTATACTTAAATTGCTAGATGTTGGTAGAGACTAGGGAAAAGATAACTTTTCTTGTGTGATTCTAGAGGAATAAGACTCTGAAAGGCCAACCCAGTTGGTTCTCTTTATGAAGAGTGCAGCTCTGAAAGTAAAGTTTGGCATGAGAGCACCCTGACAATTGCATTGTAAGTTGAATGAACTCAACAGCAAAAGATCTGGATTTGCTGGGCATGGTGGCACATGTCTGTCATTCCAGCACTTGGGATGCTGAGGCAGAAGGATTGCTGTGAATTTGAGGCCAGTCTGGGCAATGTAGTGAGTTCCAGAGTGGCCTGGACTATACTTTGAAACTGTATCTCAAAAGATCTGGATTTTAGTTCTATTTGACAATCATGTCATTGCTTAGGCTTTTCCTCGACTTTATGGTCAGCAGCAGACGGCAAAATAACTAAGATCAGTGGGTCAGCAAGCCACAGCTTTCTGTGTCAAATCCAGTTTGTATCTATAAAGTTTTATTGAAACATAGCTATGTCCAATTGCTTATGTTATTTTCTGACTCCTTTTGCATTGTAGTGGCAGATTTGAATAGTTGCAATAGGGGTCATATGCCCTGCAAAACTCCTTACTAAGAGAGTTTGTTGTCCACCAGTGTTTTTCTTTTAAATATTATTTTGTTATTTTATATTCCCTTACCTTATTCTATTTTGTGTGCCACAGGTATTTCTCAAGGAAGATTTTTTTGAAGTATGTCTCTAGCTAATCAGGGTGTTTGTTTCAGCTAGTGGTGATTTGGCTGTCATTGCAGAAGATCCCTGGAGAAGCCCTTTTTCTCATTCCAGGAACTAAGAAAGGTGTTTTCTAGGTCTATATCACATTTCCACAAATACAGGTTCAATTAAAGTACCTTTCCTTTTAATTTTTCCTATTCTTTATTGTCATTCAGCCTTGGGTTGAGCCCTTGAGATTGGTAAGAGGTGCCCCCTGGAGACCTGCTGTGAATGCTATTCCAGTAGTGGTTTCCCAATGTATGTCTCACACAAAACCAAACAATACAAATAATGCTTCTATTGTGCCTTTCCTATGGTTGGTCTCAAGGGGGTGAGCCTATCATCACAAAACATAACAAAGCTGCTATAGAAATGGACAGACAGAGGAGAGAGAAGTCTGAGGGCCTCAGAACCTCAACAGAAACTTTCTCTGAACTGACAGCTGGAAGCTGCAGGGTTTTGTCTTGGTTATTCACTGAAATGTGAAGATTACTCATCAGTGGGTCCTGCAGAAAATTTTCTCTATTATATACATGTAAATTATGGAAGAGATTGTATTTAGAATCCTTAAAAAATTAACTAAGAAGAAGCAATAATTTTTTAAAAATTTCAGTTGGTTAAATAACTATGAGCAGATAATCTTAGGTTATTTTTTCCATTGTCTTGCTAGATTTCTTTCAGTATCTAACACCAACAGAACATTCTCAACAGTGATAAATGGATGGTAGAAGTGGTGGATTTATTGAAATACTTCATAGGTTCCCAAACTGTTCTGCTTTAAACATATAACTACCTGATTATAATTTATTTAGGAACACTATTTTGCTTAATTATGTTACATAGCTCTCCTCCTAATGTTTGTTAAATTTAGTTTTTCAGTATTTATAGCAAAGGCATATTTATGTAACTTGTACAGTTTATAATCCTATCTCTGGAATTTGGTAGACAGATTGTCATATATAGAGAAGAAAGACTTAAGGGAAAAATACTCTGTAGGATTTACTGCATAACTAGGCAAAAAGAAAAATTTACTTATTCAGATTTCTTCCTTCAGCCCCTTTTGGTGTCCTCAAAACTCATGTTTTGTGGCTCAGAAGTAAGTACCAACCAACTCAGTTTTTTTTTTTTTAAGTTAAAGTGCTATTCATGTTAGATTTAGGGAATAGCTAAGTATTGATTGGTAGAGTCAAAAGATGGGTATAATATCCCCAGGACAATTCTATAGAATTGTGGAAGTTTGAAAATATTTCTTTGCTTTGTGTTCAGAAGATGAAGCAGAATGATTTTGGTTGGAAGGAAGATCTTGGCTTGGCAAAGCTGTTCAGAAGCCATTATGTTAATTACAATGTTAATTTAAGAATGTTCATAAGGGGAGAAAAATCTCTTTACTGGGTTCCAATCTATGGGCAAAGCAGAAGGAAAGTTCACCCCTTCTAAGCATCAAGTCCTACAGCTGGGTGTTTAGACCATGCCTGATCTCTGCCTTGTTGATCCCCTGGCTAGTCCATCACATGGAAACAAAACTGTCATGTAGCAGTGCCTTGGTTTGCTTCCCTCTAAAATGTATTCTTTGGTTGACTGACATCATGCCAGCTAGTAAAAATCTCACACTTGAATGGCATTCTCTGTCATGGCTTTGGAAAAGGAAAACACACAAAGCAGACATCTAGTACCTGTCTTGGAGTCAGAGGGTGTAATAGGAGTGGCCAGAGAAGCCTCTCATTCCAGAATACTTTATTATACATTTATTCCAGTCTAAGACAGGAGTTGCTGCCTCCATAACACAGTTAGCTCTCATGGTTACAATGCTCAAGAAATCCATGTAAGTCATACAGGCTACAGAAAATGACAATAGGACCTTTTTCTGTATTGAGCTTTTCCAACACAGAAAAACAGTCTAAAATCCCCAGGATAATTTTCTATAAATCTAACACATGAGTTTATTATTTGTTTTATTGAGGAGTAATATCAGAAATTAAACCCGATAAGAATCCAAAAGCAATTACAAAATGAGATTATGGTGGTAATATTATAAATGGGAACTCACTTAAATGTCAGAACACTTGCCATAAAAGCAGCAATAATGATGCTAAACATAATACACAGAGTTCTCAAATATTAATTTCTCTACATTTTTTTTCTATTACACATGATGAGGTTCAAACAATCATCACCAAACTGATTGTGGAAATAATATCATCACCATCATGTGCCAGTGAAATACAAATGGCTCTGTCATTCTCTCTGTGGGTACTTGCTAATGTAACAAGAATCAAACATAAATCCCTAGAGGAAAAACAACAGACATTAGAAGACTGAGTTCAGAGCATAATTGTAAACCTGAAGGCTCCTAAGCCCTACTTTTAAAGATACCAGTCATAGCAAAAATGGACATAAATAGAGAATTAACTTTTCAGACTGGCTGTTATAATTTGCTGGTCATAAAATGTTTAGCTCCAGAACGTTTGTTGTTTGGTATTTATTTCTAGCATAGTTGTGGATCCAATTCAATCTAATTTCTTGAGAATGAGCTACATGTTTGTCCTTTTTTTCCTTCCTTCATGAGCAGTAATTGAATTCCCACTGTGCACAAGCACTTTGCTAAGCAGAAAGAGGAAACTGAGGAAGCAGATGACATGGGCTTGGTTCTATACCAACTTAAGAATAGTTGAAAAAAAAGAAAAAACTTTACATGCACCAATTAAAAAAACGTCAAGCCAAAGAAACCAAAAAAATTTAGATTCTTCCATTGGATTGACTAGTCTGTTTTACGTTGAAAGTAATTCACGGATGACAAAAATGTGAACTAAACACAGAGGCTTTTAAGCTAGGTTAGCAAAAGGAAGGAATTGTTGGAATATTGCTTCCACCTTGGTCTAGGTACCTTTGTTTATGAGTTTTGCTAAATATCTCTGCAGCACTTGAAGGAGAAAAGCATGTCCCTCATTTTGTACAAGAGAAGAGAGTACATTTTGAGCCCTCTCTTCACTTTTCATATCTCAGCTGAAGTCTTTCCTTTTCTTCAAGGAAAGTTTTTGGGTACTTTATTGTATTCCTGTGGTGTCGTGTGCTTATCTTCACTGTAACAGTGAACGGCACCCAAGTGCATGTTCTCCTTTCCTAAAGACAAGAATTATCTTTGAACTTTTCCACCTCCAGCTCTTAGCCCAACACCTGTAGTATAACAGCTGCTAAACACGTTTGCCTAATGAATGAAAAATGACAAATTTCTTATGTGGCAGAATGGGAATTAATATGAAGGATTTTTTAAAATGCTACTACTAATGTGCATATTGCATGTGCAAAGGAAAAACCTTTTCAGAAAAAAAAACCCAAGAATTTAAATTTCAACCTGTCCCTCTGTTTTGTTTTATTTTATTTTTTGGAAGGGGTGTATATATTTTAAGAAAACAGCTGGGTCCTTGAATGAGCCCACGGGTAAGATAGTTACTCAGGTGGTACACAGAAAATCTAAATATTCTTAGGGTGCTTTCATGAGGAGACAATGAATTTCCTTAAAATAAAAGGCTATTCTCACTTTTGCCTGAAATGTGCTTTTGAAATCTATGTTTTCTGGATAATTATTCTGGCCTTTGCCAGAATAATTTCATTTCACTGATGCTATAACAAGTCTTAAGTTCACATCTGGTAACTCAAAGAATTGTGGAATTGGACCCAATGATCCTTATCAAATGATGCTTAGGACTGTGTAAAGGGGTCACTGGATGGTGAATATTTGTGGTTTTTCACTAATCTCAAATATTTAATATTAGTGAGGAAGTTTCAAAATGGTTCCATAAGCTGCTAATTTCATTCTAAGACATACATGCTACCAAAGAAAGCAACACGAGAGAAGTCTTTATTTTCATTGGGAAACAACAATATTGTTCTGTTTAAAATCTTATATCAAGGATATTACTAATGGTAAAGAAGATTTTGGAAGTAATGAGGCTTGAGGTAAAGCTCGGGGCTGCTTTTCTTTAGGTGCGTATGTTCTGTGTGAGAAACGTCTGTGCAACAATCAAAATACTTTCCCTTTCGGGTATCTTCTAAGTGAAGGGTTACGAATAGATTTTGGGTAAATAAAGACACTATAAAAATTTTGAATTGTAACCAAGGAGCCCTGTCCATTTCATTATTATAATAAACATTAATTAGTAGAAACTGTAAGAAAATAATTTTCTTCCTTCCTTCCTCTCTTCCTACCTGCCTGCTTGCCTGCCTCTTGGAAGTAATTAGAGTAAGTTAAAGGTAGTGGACTCTAAACCTCTGACCATAGTTGCCCCAGAAGTTCTACTTATTCATTTGACTTGTTGGAAATGCCATCTTGTTTAGTGATTTGGTAAAGTCACGTCACTTTTTCTGAAGGGCAGATTCTCTGGTGGTAAAGAAAAGGCAAGGACTTTCCCTTGTGCACACTAAAGTAGGAGACAAAAAGATCCCTCTCTTCTCTATTTTTAATCTTTCCCTGTTTCCTTCCTTGATCTTCCTTTATCAGTCACATAGTACTTTCATGTCAGGACTCTAGTTAAAAAGGGAAGGCATGCATTTCTACCTGCATCTTTTACCTAAACTTTAAACCAAGGACTAATACCATCTCTTTTAAGAGATTTTCCTGTCATGCACATCTTTAATGGGTCTACCCTATTCCTGTGAACACTATTCTGTGTATAACAAAAGTCATTCATGTAGCCTTCTCTCTCTCACAAGCTCCTCCTGCCTAGGCACTACTGTGTGAATGACTTTTACTACTATTTCTTTGTCCTTTTTTCCTTCTCTTTCCCAGAGTTACCAGCTTCATGATGTCACTGTTGGACAATTGAAAACAGCCTTTTATTAGATATTCTATCTAACAAGTTCTGTTTTCTAAGATACAATGGATTATTGGTTACCAGACTTATATTCTTTTAGCACAGCTCTGGTCAGATCACTACAAAGCCCCAAAATGTTTACTGTCAGACTAGTATCTTAGAATAGAGTTGAAACTTGACCTTTGCATGCAAAGTACTGAGGATTTGGAATATATGTGGTAGTGATAAGTAGGTGAGTACAAAACAGTGAGAAGTGCAAATAATAGTGCCTTCATATATATAAGATATGCACAGCACCCAGCATAGTTATTACTCATCTAAATTGAGCTAAAAATGTTAGGCCTTGAAGATTGTTGGAGTAATGGAGCAAAGAGTTTGGATCTCTGTATATATTCTGGCTAGATTTCATAGAAAATTGTGACAGTCTTTGATATATAAAGAATTTTAAGACAATTTTGGCAGCACATAGGATTAAAACCTTGGCTCAGAATTTGCTAATCATTTCCTTATGCGATTGATGTCAGAATAAATATAAAAACAAAAATTAAACAAATCTTTGTTGCAAAAACCCACATTAGAGCCTCACAAATGGAACTATATTGTGAAATTTAAGCTGGGCACTTTTAATGCAGTTTTAAAATTACATAGCTGTATTATTCAAATGAGAAAAGTAGTTGATGTGCACTCATATTAGTTACTTTAATAATTCTTTTTAAAAACTTTATGGCTATTACTGAGTAGTACAATGATAATTTGCAATGCCCCGTTGACTTCAATAAAAGGGCAAAGAAAATGGTTCACGTTATCTTAGAGAGGCTAATAGGCGCCAATATAAAAAGTAGGGGATGTTTTTTAAATTCAGAAAATAAAAGGCACAAAGTGAAATATATTCATTCTACCAACTTCTATTCCCAAAGGAGGCTCCAGCTTCTAGGATACCGATATGAACTGGATTTGTAATGGAAGAGATTTCAGTCTGGGCTCAGTGTGTTTTGAATGAGGGACAATGGAAACTTGAGAGTTCACAATTACTTTGGGAAAAATCTTTACAGTTTTATCTGGATTAAAATATGCCAGGTTTATTATCTTGATTTTGCATGGATAGTATTTGTACTTATCATAAAGTAAACATGTTGTTGACTAGACAGTCAACCTAACAGTAATGATCTTTTTGTCATTTTCATAGAATGAGTCTTTAGAAAGGAAGCTAATAGGTCTTTTGGTTTCATTTTGGCATACTTTTTATTTTTTATCTCTAATTTTTAAAAACAAAACAGTATTAGAAAACTTTCAAAAGTTTTCAAAACTTTCAAAAGTATACCTCATGGCATACCATGAGGAAAGTTATGATAATTTAATTGGCCGCACAACCTATTCTTCCTTTTGAGATGGAGATACTCTTCAATCAGGCCTTTTGCTAATGATTTGTTTGACCAATAGATGGTGCAAGTAATGTTCCAGAACTTCAAAGCCAGGTTAGCTGGCTCTTACAGTGGTTTTCTTAGGGGAAGCCAAACTCTGTAAGAAATCCTATTACTTTATGATTGCCAGCCTGTGTAGAAGATCAAACTAGCCATGTCGACAAGCCACACAGAGAGAGAAGTGTGTAGGTAGCCTCAGCTTTTCCAGCAATACTACCTACATGTCCGACAGACAAGTAACCATCTTAGACATTCTGATGCCAGCAGACATAAAGTGGAGAGGAAATAAGGGACCTATTCAATAGGCAGAACCAACACCCCAAACATACTACCCAATTTGGACATCCCAACCTTCTTCACTCATGAAACCACCATTGTGAAGACCCAGGCATTGTAGAGCAAAGATGAGCCATTCTATTATGCATTATTCAAATTCCTGAACCACAGAATTATGAGCATGAGAAACTGAATGTTGTTTTATCTCGCTAAATTTTGAAATAGTTATTATATAGCAGTAGTTTGAAATAGTTATTATATAGCAGTAGTTTGAAATAGTTATTATATAGCAGTAAATACTTGGAACAAAGGGAAAAAATGTGTATGACTGAGGGCCCATGACCTCATCTAAAATTTAAGATTTGTTTTTAAAATTTTTCTCCTTCTGATGTAACTTCTCATTGAAAAAACAAGACAAAAATAAAAATAACTCTACCACTGTTGGTTTGCTGCCATTTATCTTTGTCTACTATAAATTGGTCTTCTGCCCATCGGCACCAAAGTCTTTAGGATTGTCCATTGAAACACATGTAATTTTACTTGAAGTGGAAAAAAATCATTTGCAATAAGAAGTAAACAATATTTTGCTTTGTTTTTGATATTCAAAGTCATACTTTCACTTGCCTTGTAAGCCTGGAAAAAAGAAACTGTTATTATGAGCATCATATTCAGGATTTTTAATTTTCTTTTTTCTTTTACTTTTTATTTATTAATTTTTTGTACAATTTAATGAGTTTCAGCATGACATTTCTATTTATGCATATCACTATACATTTCTCATGCTCAATACTGCCATTACCCTCTCATGATCTCCCTTCCTCCCACTCCCAACTGATCCCCTGTCTAATGTAAAGGTGGCAAAGATTCTTTTCCATTCTGTAGGCTCTCTTCACTTTGTTAATTGCCTCCTCTTCTGTACCAAAGGTTTTTAATTTCATGCAATCTCACTTGTCAAGTCTTGCTGTTGCTTCCTGTGCTATTGGAGTTATTGGACTTGATTCTGTCCTGGTTCTCTTTTGTTTATGTGTTGTTCTCATAAAATTTGTTCTTTTCTACACTCTTATGATTGAGATTGTCTTTCTTCCACCTGTGTGTATAGGATTCCTTTAAGTATCTTCTGCAATGCAGAATTCATGGTCATGATTTGCTTTAGTATGTGCTTAAAAGGTATATCTCCGTTGATTTTTACATAACTTTGCTCAGTATAATAATCTTGGTTGGCAGTATTTACTTTTAAGGCTTAAAATATATTATTCCCTGCTTTTCTGGATTTTACGGTTTGTGCAGAGATGTTATTCTGATTGGTTTACCCTTGTAAGTGAGTTGGTATTTTTCTCTTGCAGCTTTTAAAATTATTTCTTTGTTCTATAGTCTTGGCATTTTAACAATAAGGTGTGATGGAGAGATTCTTTTTTGATTATGTCAATTTGGGATTCTAAATGCCTCCTGTGGTTGGATGTCCAGTTCTTTCCCAAGATTTGATAGATTTTCATGGAATAGGCTTTATATGCTTGTAGTTTTTCTTTTTTTTAAATCTTAGCCCCTTTTTCTGTCCTGTGAATTTTTAGATTTATTCTCCTAATCATGTTCCAAAGTTCATGGAAGTTGTGTTCACATTCTTTATTATTTTTTCTTTATTGATATGTGAATGTAATCTTTCATAAACCTGTCTTTCATTGCTGATATTCTTTCTTCTGCTTCATCTAGTCTACTGGTGATACTTTCCTCCATCTTTTTTTATTTGACTATTGAGTTCTTCATTTCCAGCATTTCTATTGTTTTTTCAAAATCTCAATTTCTTTCCTGCATTTCTCATTTATTTTGCTGATTTTGTCTTCTATGGTGGTGATTTTCTCATCTAGATCCTGAATTGATTTCCTTGCTTCATTCATCTGCTTATTTGTGTCTTCTTTGAAGTCACTGACAATTTTTACAAGTAGATTTTTGAGTTCTTTGTATGACATATCAACCATATCAGTGTCTTTGGATTCAGTAGTTGAAGAATTTGGTTTTTTGGAAGAGACATGTTGCCTAGATTTTTTATGTTTCCTATGTTTCTGTTTTATGATTTGTGCATTTATTGGAATGGATATCTCTTCCAGTTTTATTTGGGGACCTTCTTAGTGACCAGCTTTTTCTTGTGAGCTCAATCCCCAGTACAGCTTCAAAGGGGAAGACAAGCCACTATAACAGATACAATATCCTACCAAACCAGTTATAGAAATACACTTAAAATCAATTAAAGCCAATTGCTATTGAAGAATGCTACCACCTCCTCCTCCCCCTCCCTATGAATGCTTGGAGCTCACTAACAATTCAAAATGTTTACTTGAAGTGTTATAATGCTTGTTTAAAGTTCCTGTATAATTAAGTTTGCTCAAGTTTCAATTTCCTAACCTGGGCGGGGGGTTCTCTGAAGAGGAAGGACGGTTGAAACTTAGTTTCCTTGTGCCTTCCTGCCACCCCTTAAACTGTATAAAAACCCCAAGCCCCTCTCCTTCGGGGTCACCTTCCTTCCCTTGCTAGGGAGACTCTATGGAGGGTTGACCCTGGTGCCAGAAATAAAGCCTCATGTTTATTGCATTGATCCGCGACTCAGTTTCTCTCTGGGGCCTCTCTCCTCGAAGATCCTAATTTGGGGTCCTACATTTGGGGGCTCATCCAGGATGCGAGACCCCCGAGAGAACCCGAAACTCAACCCGGATCAGAGGCCTCTTCTTAAACTCTGTGACAGACGACTCTGTGAGTAACCTGTATTCTTTACTTTTGTTTCTGTATCTGTAGTTTGGTTGGCGACCAGTTAACAGCGGGCAGACGTGCCATATCGCTGTGGTCAAGAGGATCCTGGAGGACGCTCTAGAATCCCCTCTGGAAGAGGGGGCTGGAAGCCCTCCTCATATCTGACCATCCCGTGGGAGGGGGGGCTTGGCCAAATGCTTCTCTGTTATATCTGGTGAAATTTAAGAGAGTACATGTGTGTGTGTCTGTTTCACTTTCTCTGCTGTTTGGACTTGGACTGAGGATATTCTTTGACATGGGACAGACACCCTCTACCTCTCTTTAGAGCCTTGGCTTTCTGTATTAATCTGTAATCAGCCTGCTGGGATCCTAGCTAACGCGCTGAGAAACCTCAGGCTGTAGGGCTCTGAAGACTTTCGGACCCGCTCTGTAGGGATAATATCCCATCTGTAAATTTGGGGAGACCAGGCGGGTCGCTCCCGCCGTGGGGCTTGAGGCCGTCGGCTCACTTTCGGTTTTGTTTGTGTGCACCAGGGAATATTTTGTCTTTGTGCTGCAGCATTTGTTTTGGGGAGAATTCCGAGGGTCAGACATGACATAAACTCGGCCTCCATCCTAACCTGAGATGTCGGGATAGGATTTGGTTTGAATATGTTTTGTTCATTGTTGTCTCAGTTTGTTATTCAGTGTCTGTCTGTTCTGTGTTAAACCCCTGTGCTTGGTACTGTTTAGCTTTCAGGTCATCCATAACATCATGGGAACTTCATCATCAAAGCCAGAGACCCCTTTGTCTTGTATGTTGTCTCACTTCAGATTTGCTTTTTCTCCAGACACGGCAGCTTAATTTGGAGTCCATTTTATGCTGAACTTGAAAGCTTCCCTCCATGACTAGTTCCTCTAAGGTGTTATTAAGTACATAAAGTTTAGGTTAAAAGAAAAAACAGGTAAAATGGGACATGCTTCATTTTTAATTTTATGGTATGTGCATCAAGAATTGCTCTGTTCATCTTTTGTATTTTTGCGGTGCTTGTTCCCCTATCAGTATTTTGGACTAATGCAGGGATTGAGAGGCTGCACTATAGAGAGTCTGCCTGATTTTGGAATATGTGAGCAATGCCGATTAAAGTAAGATCTACCCACAGAAGCCTGGACTAATCTCCAGCCCTGATGAGTCCTGGCAGTCAAAGACCCTGGGGAAGGCACCCCCTGAGGCAATCCAGGGCCCCAGGCTCAATGACAGGCCCCTCCCCTAATTTGTCTTCTGAATCTCTGAATCTATCTCTGGGATCCCTCCTCTCATTCGTCTTTTGAATGTGTCTCTCTGATGTCTTTCTAACTCCCTTCTGGCCAGATTCTCTCTCTTCCTACGAGTCCTTCTTGAAGACTTGTTTTGCCTCTGTTGTAGTCCCTGACCTCAAGACCCCTTTGTCTACATAGATTGGGGCCCTCCTTTTTTAGGATGCTGTCTGAGCAGGTCTTGGATAAGGAATTTTAGAGCCTCCTCTGCCATTTAGGGTATCTTCCTTCTGATTGCCTTTTTGGCCAAACTACTGTAATATGTTTGCCAGAGGACCACTCTGACTGCTGGCATTTTCCTTTCTGTAATAACGTGAGCTGTCACACCCCTCAGAGGTCTGACTGATTAGAGACCAGTTATGTTTTTTTGCATTTGGTGGCTGCAAAGCACTAAGCCTGCTGAGTTGTTGGTTCACGTTTTCCGTCACCCTGTGACTTTCCCAGTGCCATTCCAGGGTCCACCCCTGGGAGGGCTACACTTGGGTGGTGTTCAGTCTTTTGTGGGCCTACTCTTATCCCCTGAGAGAGGTCACTTTTGGAGGCCTTATATAGGTACTAATGATATATACAATGGGAATGTCAGAATCTTCTTTTTCAGAAAAATCCCAAGCTCTACATTCCTTTTGGAGTCTGTTTTCTTACCCACCAGGCTAGTTGGGATGATTGTCGGCACCTCTTTCAGACTCTTTTCAAGTCTGAAGAATTTGAATAAATCCTGAACAAGACCCAAAAGTTGGTCCTTGGGCCCAAAGATGACACATTGCTGGATGGACAGGCCCAACTCACCCACGTTTTGCTTACTACCTGCCCCACCTGGGACCCGAATGCCGCTACAGGTAGGCTGAGTCTGAACACCTATTGCCAGTATCTCCTAGCCAGGTTATGAGGGACTGCTAAGAAGCCTATGAATTTGTCCAAGGTATGCATAATTTAGCAGGGCTCCTCAGTCTCCTGCTGTGTTCCTAGAATGCCTCCTAGAAGCATACCTGTCTTGTAGCCTATTGATCTGTATGCAAATGAGAATTGGAGGGACATGAATTTGGCCTTTGTAGCCCAGTCGGCCCCGGACATTAAAAGAAAGATCCAGAGATTGAAAGGATTTGAAGGAAAGAACAGGGAGAAATTTATGAACATTGCCCTCAATGTCTACAACAGCCAGGACTCCCCAGAAGATAAATGGTCTCTCTCAGCAAAATAGATAGAGGCAATCCTAAAAATTCCCACCCCTACCTCAGAGAAGCAAATGAGAGAATTTCTAGGTTCTGTGGTATGCTGTCGCCTTTGGATTTTAGGATTGGCTGAGATGGCTAAACCTTTGTATACAGCCACTACAGGGACACACAAGCTATTAGTCTGAACAGAGGTGGAGCAAAAGGCATTTGATGACTTAAAACAGCCTCTGACCATGGCCCCTGCACTTGCCCTTCCTGATGTTACTAAGCCCTTTCAGCTTTTCTTGGCTGATAAGCAAAGTATAGCAAAAGGAGTTTTGATTGAACAGTTGGACCCATGGAAGAGACCGATTGCTTACTTGCCTAAACGATTGAATCCAGTAACAGCCTTGCTTGCTTGCCTAAATGATTGGATCTGATAGCAGCCGAATGGCCAATGTGTTTACAGATGATGGTGGCCATGGCCTTCTGAGGAAAGAGACTGATAAGCTGACCTTTGGCTAAGATTTAACCTTTGAAGCCCCACATGCAATTGATGGGCTATTTTGAGGGACTCCTGAGAAGTGGCTCTCAAATGCCAGGTTAACCCAATACTGGGCCCTGTTACTAGATCAGCCTTGGTTCCTAGATTCAAAAAGCCAGGGTCCTAAACCCAGCCACGTTGCTCCCAGATGATAACCCTACCCAGCGGCTTCATGATTGCTTGGAGATTATTTCAGCCCAGCCGGGACATTGGCCTGATCTAAAGGATGTGCCTCTGCCAGACGCAGAAGAAACTCTCTTCGCAGATGGGAGCAGTTTCATCCTGGATGGAGTTTGCTATGCTGGTGCGGCCATGGTAAATCAAGATCTACAGGTAATATGGGCCCAAGCATTGGTACATGAGACTCTGTTCAACATGCAGAGCTTATAGCTCTCACTCAGGCCCTGCCCCTGACTACAGAAAAGACTGTAAACATCTATATCGATAGTAGATATGCTTTTGCTGCTCTCCACGTACACGTTGTTGTTGTTAGGTGCCGTCGAGTCGGTATCCGACTCATAGCGACCCTCATAGGGTTTTCAATGGCTGACTGTTTTGGGATTGCCTTGGGAGTGGATTGCCAGGCCCTTCTCCCATTTTTGAAGTGCTGGGTATTGAACTCGGGACCTCAGAGACTGCAGCGCAGCACTCTACCCACTGAGCCAAATCCCAGTCCATGTACATGGGGAAACTTATAAACAAAGAGGTCTATTAACCTCAGAAGGAAAGACTGTCAAAAATAAGGAAGAAATTCTGGGACTTTTAAGAGGCTGTTTGGCTACCTAAATGAGTGGCAGTTATTCACTGCAAGGGACATCAAAAAGGAGACAAGCTAGAGGCGAAGGGAGACTGAAGAGTGGACTGGGCAGCTAAAGTAGCTGCATTAAAACCAGTGGGGACTGAGGGAATGATGCCTTTAATCCAGTCCCAGTTCTCCCAGAAAAACCTAACTATTCAAAGAAAGAGGTTAGAACTTACCAAAAATAAAAATTGGACATAGACTCTAGAAGATGATAAAGACACCCTGATGGGCACTACATGCTCCCTAAGGCTTTAGGATGCACCTTGATTACTCAGACCCACCAAGCCTCTCACTTGGGGATTACCCAACTAAGTCAGCTTATCATCACTCGACTTGGGACCTCCAGATGTGCTTCATGTGTCCAGGTAAATGCCGCCGGATGAATGTCTGAGCAATAAAGACTAAGGTACCAGAGTAACCAACTGGGAGAACATTAGGAACTGGACTTTATAGAGATGAAAAGAAGCTGTTATGATTATAAATATTGACTAACATTTATTGACCCTATTCTGGATGGACTGAGGCATTTCCAACTAAGTCTGGGACAGTACAAGTTCTATGTAAAGAAATTAATATAGGAAATAATCCCTTGATTTGGTCTCCCATTGTTTCTGGGGTCCGACAATAGCCAGGCCTTCACGGCCAGCATTTCTAAATTAATTAGTAAAGCATTAGATATAAATTGGAAACTCCATTGCAAGTATAGACCACAAAGTTTAGGAGAGATAGAAAGGATAAATAGAACTTTAAAGGAGATTTTGACTAAATTAAACTTAGAGACTGGCGCTAAGTGTCCTGACCTCCTACCTTTTGCTCTTATGTGCTCGAGATGCACCCACACATCCCACATGAGGGACCCTGTAAACTCGTTGTCACAGCATGATGATGTTAAACTTAAAGATGTGCAAATGAATTTGTAAAAGCTTAACGAGAAATCTTTCTGAATAATTGTACTATGTTTAAACTACTGTTCTTTTGTTTTCTGACTGTCAGGAATCCATGTGAACTGAAGGACACAGAAATCCAGGAAGTTAGGAAAATTTGAGAAAGATTGTGTAGGTATTTGACAGAAAGTAAACAGCAAGTTTGAAAGAAGGCCTATGTGGAAGTGAGAACTGAGGGATGAGGAAAGTTGTATAGCTGATAAGCCAATGGTGAAAAAAATATGTATTTGCTTGTAACCGAGTTAAAAAGCAGTCAATGTTGAGATATTAAATAGAAATCTGGCCAAACATAGACTAATATGTTATATGATGATGGAAAAAAAAAGGTATGATGATGGTAAATATGGTGATGGTCCTGATTGTAATAATAGAAAAAGCTATGGTGATGGTTATAAATCTAACTATGAAAATGATGGATATGATAGTAAAAAAATTTTAAAAACAAAACAAAAGATTATAGTTCTTAGCAGGAGAGAGAATGAGGGGTTGTCAGGAAAGCTGCAGGTTACTTTGAGACAGTCCTCCCAAATATATTAGAGAAACTGTAAAAATCTGCCACCGAAGAAATGGTGATCCACAGTCAGAAAAGTAATTGCAACTTAAACAGGAAACCCTTCTTGTTCAGGACTGTCATAGCCATAGTTTATAAAAATGCAGCTATTAATTAATACAACGTAATGTCAATTAGATGTACATTCCTGAGGTCTTTTATCTGTTGTAGCTTTGTCTTTTCCTTCTTTATTACACCAGGTATATTGCCCCATAAATTATGGTAATGGTACCAGGAATAAAAGATTAAGGGATTTTTAACTTTTATGCAAAACTCTATGGCTCAACTCAGAAAAAGAATACAGGAAAGGCAAACTAGGGATACTGGATGGTATGCAGAAAGGTTTAATTGGTCCCCCTGGTTAACGACCCTGATTTCTGCCCTAGTAGGCCCTCTTCTAATTTTATTATTATTATTAACCATTGCTCCTTGCATAATTAATAAGCTAAGGTCTTTTGTTAAAAAAAGATTTAACACAGTACAGCTAATGGTACTGAGACAACAATATGAGCCTCTAAAAATCTCAGAAGAGACAGTCACCTTAAGACAACTAGAATAAATCCTCCAAGATTGGAGTATTCACAAGAAAAAGGGGGAAATGAAGAATGCTACTACCTCCTCCTCCCCCTCCCTATGAATGCTTGGAGCTCACTAACAATTCAAAATGTTTACTTGAAGTGTTACAATGCTTGTTTAAAGTTCCTGTATAATTAAGTTTTCTCAAGTTTCAATTTCCTGACCTGGTGGGGGGTTCTCTGAAAAGGAAGGACGGTTGAAGCTTAGTTTCCTTGTGCCTTCCTGCCACCCCTCAAACTGTATAAAAACCCCAAGCCCCTCTCCTTCGGGGTCACCTTCCTTCCCTTGCTAGGGAGATTCCATGGAGGGTTGACCCCGGTGCCGGAAATAAAGCCTCATGTTTATTGCATCAATCTGCGACTCAGTTTCTCTCTGGGGCCTCTCTCTTTGAAGATCCTAATTTGGGGTCCTACACTATACCACTAAAGCCCATAGAACAGAAAATGATGAAAATAGTATAGAGTAAGCTATAAGATTACAAATTATTTTGGATAAAAGTAAAAGTTGTAGTTACTTGAAATAAAAGGGAGGGGGAGGAAGGAGGAAAAGAAGGAAGCAACAAGAGTTAGTAAAGAAATAAAAAATAAAAATTAGCAAAATAAATAGAAACATTAAAAAATAAAAGATAAAGTACAAATGATACTTGTTGTTGTTGTTGTTAGGTGCCTTCAAGTCGGTATCCGACACATAGCGACCCTCATAGGGTTTTCAATGGCTGACTGTTTTTGGGATTGCCTTGGGAGTGGATTGCCAGGTCCTTCTCCCATTTTTGTGGTGCTGGGAATTGAATTCGGGACCTCAGAGACTGCAGTGTAGTGCTCTAACAACTGAGCTAAATCCCAGCCCTCAAATGATACTAAAATATGCTAAATAGAAAAAGAAATATACACAGGTTTGAAAAAGAAAACAAAGAAAAAAAGACAAAAATTACATTAGAAAAAAGAAATGAGGAAAATAAAATGAAAAGTGAAAATCTAAAAAAAAAAGAAGAAGGAAAAGGAGAGAGCTGTGTGGCACATGACTGTAATCTCAGCAACTCAGGGGGCTGAGGCCAGAGGATCTGGAGGACCAGGTCACAGGCAGCCTGCACAAGTCAGCAAGACCCTGTCTCAAAACAAAAATAAGAGTGCTGAGGGTACAGTATAGTGGTAGAGCACTTGCCCTATGCAAAACCAATGGTTTAATCTCCAGCACAGGAAAAAAAAGGGGAAAAAAAAGGGAAAAAAAAAGAAGAAAATACTAATCAGTTGAAGTTGGAGTCTTCTTTGTGGTCTCAGCTCAAGGCTGACAGTCTCTGCAGTTTCTCTCCGAAGATGCAGTCATCTGCGCAGGGGCTGCGGCTACCCATCCACCTTGCACGAACCTCCTGCTCCCTGAACTTTTCAGCGATTTCCTATCTCACCTTCTCCTTCTTTGTAATTGCCTACTGCAGCTGTATCTCATCCTGGAGTTGTGGCAGGTTAGCTTCAGGTTCCTTAACCAGTGACTATTTCTTGTTTCCAGGCCCAGAAGTAGCTCAGTCTTACACAATAGGTTCCCTCTCAAGATGGCACCTGGTCACAGCCCTCTGAGTTATGGATCTATTTTCCAGTGCTGAACCCCAAGTGAGGAAGAGCCACTATTTCTCCAAATCCCCGAATGGCTCCAACGACTGTGGGCTTGTCCTGTGGGACAGCCAATCTGCCTGCTGGGGGCTCTCTGGCTTAACATTTTGGGCAAAGCCTCAGGGTCTTCTCCCCCATAGGGAAGCCTCTACTGGAGACATGCCCTGCTCACTCCCTCTTGTTGTGCAACCCATTCATTCTCTGCAATCTGAGACTGTTCTGTCCTATCCTTTGTGGTTTCTGTGCCTTTCCAGTCTTTCTCCCTTTGGAATAGAGTCTATTCTTTCCCATCCTGACTCATTTGTTTCGCTGAGCCACAAGGAGGCTGCCTCTAATCCACTATTTTGCACCAGATATCAAGAGGTAAAGTATTAGGATTTTTATTTTCTATGATGAATTTATAGCTTAACCATATTCCAAGGGAGGAAACAAGGCAAGCACGTGGTCACTGAGAGCTTGCTTAGTACAAGTAAACAACACTTGAGCATACTTGCTGAGTGTGATGTCTACTGGAACTTTAACAATGACATTTTCTGTTTCCAATGAAAAGGAGATTCACTTAGGAGGTACCGTTCCCAAAGGAACAATAATTTTGAGACTCTAAAAATCTCTGAATAGAATATTTTAATTCCATCTGTTTTCATTGCCTTCTGTAAAGCATCATGAAGACTCAAGGTTGAAATACATTTTGTGAAGAAGGAGCATTTTGTTTTCTTATATTTTCCTACAAGGAAAGAAATAATAAGAACACATGGTCTTAAAACAGCGAAATATTTAAAATTTTAACTTAAAACTAATGATGAAATATAATTTCTTGTAACCACAAAGGTTTTATTCATAGCTAGTCATATTTTTAAGCACTTTCTCAGAGAATGTGACTTTCCTCTCCTTCACCCTTTCTTCCTCTCCATCTTTTGCCTGATGGCTAAGAAAAAATTTAGGTTACCTAATTACTATTTTTTAAAAAACCAGACACTATCATTTTTTAGACTCATTTATTAATCGAGACTTGTACTAAATATTAAATACATAATATTTACTTTGATATTTATTTGAGATTCCTAGGGATTTGAAAAAAGTAGGGAATTTCCCAGTTGGGGACTGATTTTGTTGTTGTTGTTGTTGTTGTTGTTGCTGTTGTTATTTTTGAGCTCCTTCTCTAGATAGGGGAGAAAGGAATAAGAATGATCAAGTACTTTGAAAATTGAATAATATGCCAGATTCATAAGTACTTGTCATTGCTCATCATTAGCCTGTCTCTAAAATAATTCATTATGTCATTGCCTGTCCCTCCTTCCCTTCATCCTTTCCTTCCTCTTTCCAACTTCTATCTATATGATTATCACTTATTGAGCAACTAGTAAATGAGATATTCTGGTAAGTGTTGAAGACATTAAAATATATGAAGGCATGACTCTGTCACTTTAGGAGCAAAGATGAGAGTCATCTAATGAACTTACAATAAATATTTCATCTTCTAATTAATTTAACAACTTTACCTATAGGTATTATGTATATATATACATATATACATATATATATGAAATACTCAACTTCTTAGCAAGGTTATCTTTCTCAGAAACTATTGAGTTTCCATACTGATTTAAATACAATTTATATAACCTTTGAATTTCCAGATCATTACTTTGGCAAAGAAAGATATGGGAGATTTAAAGAAAAAAAAAAAAAGACTGTGGAAAAATGTACCCTAATATCAAAACTATAAACTCATGCAAAATATGTTCAGATTTACATTAAATGTGACCAATTGTTGAGAACATTATGTACTGCTTAGATGAGTAAAATCTATGGCTTTATGTATGTTGATATATGCTTTTTAAACATCTTTTCCTGTTGTATTGTGGAAATATTTGCAAGGCTTAATACAACCAAGATAAGCATACTGTTAAGCATCAGGTGAACCCTCCAACCTATGGAGTTGTTTTTTTTTTTTTTTTTGCAAATAAAATGCTGGAACTGCTACCTTGCTCCCAGAATAGAAACCAGTGAGACTGGGATGGAATTGGAAAAGTAAATAGATGTAAAATTGATAAAGAGAAATCATTTCAATTTTTTTATAGGTATAGCTTATGATCAGTCTATGGATTTCATTGCTAGTGAAAGAAAGTCACTGAAGCAAACTTGCAGGGCTTCAGAAATATACATTCATAGAAATAAGAATGCCATTTCCTAGCTGTTCTGATGGGATCAACAAGTACTATAGGATCAAAAAGTACTGTAGGGAAGACTTCAGACCTTCAGCATAATATTATACTCCACAGAGACCAGGAAGAAATGTTTGCACACCATGCCTGTGGACCTCACAAGAACCCTTGGCTGCTACATGTTACCTGAGACAGGCAGCCTACTGTTTCGGTTTGGACAGGGGACAGAACAGATAGATGCCACATATGCCTTTCTAGTTTTGTATGGTAGCCTGTCCTATTAATTGAAAGCAGGTCCATCTTCCCTAATTCTCAGAGCTTCTTACCCATCTGTTTAATACCAGAGTAATAGGTGTTGGGCATAGCATGAAATGTCTCCTTATGTTAGATTACCTATCCTCTCCTATCTATGCTGAGAATAATGAATATTGGCTCTCATTTCCTTGAGAGGGCTGACTGGCTTCTTACGTAGGCTAGAGTACCTATGTACTCAGAGAAAGAAAACTCTTAGTCCAAGAATCCTTGGAGATGTAAGTGTCACAACTGATAGACTATTGAAGAGTTGGAGGACTTTATGTTTTCCCCCTAACTTCATGACCCTTTCATTGAATGACGGTTGCATTCATTTTGATGTAGAAGTCAGTGTACCTACAAGAGCAAGGGATTATTAAATTGACAATGCAAAAAATGATTTCATTCTCCTAGGAAGTGTGGGGTTTAGCTCAGATAGTACAGTTCTGCTCTGTGCTCTTGAAGGCTCTGGGTACCATCCCCAGCACCACAAAAAATGGGAGAAGCACTTGGCAACCCACTCCCAAAACAATCCCGAAATAATCTACCATTGAAAACCCTATGAATAGCAGAAAAGCACTGTCAGGCATGGCATAATGTTGGGGAATATTTTATTCTGTTGTACATAGAATCACTGTGAGTGGGACTTGACTTGATGTCACCTAATAACTACAGGAAGTACAGGACATAACAAAGCCACACTTTCCTTCACTTCTTTTAAAATGAACTTTAATCTTTCCTAATACCTGTTTATTGAGGAGAAATAAGCAGAAATTATCTGTCACAGCTGAGCATGGTGATGCACACCTGTAATCTTAGCCAGCACTCAAGAAGTGGAGGAAGGAGGGTCATGAGTTCAAGTTCATCCTCAATTACATAGAGAGTTTGAAGCTAGCTTTGGCTACATAGTAAAACCTTGTCTCAAAAAAAATTTTTAAAAAATCATTCACCATTACATTTTGGAACACATTCATCCTCTCATTTTAAGTCCATTGACTATTTTTCTATTATAGTATTTGCTATTCATTTTATATTAAAATAAACAAAGTCTTTACTAAGTGTATTTCAAATTTATAGGTAGTGGCCATTTTATTCAACAATGAGATGGCTTTGTTACCAGGGGCCTTGGAGGAATCATGGTTATATATCGCAGGTTAGCACCTTCCATGGCTCATCTCTTTTATCTGTGAATATTCTTTGATATTTTCCAGAGTTGGAACCTCGTATCTTGCTCTTTTCTCTCTTTGGGAATACTTCTTCAATAAGCTTTTGTCAAAGGGAACATGGAACTAATTTTCTTAATCTTGAATATCTTCAGAGGGTTTTATTTTCCCTTTTTAACCTGGTTGCGAATTTTTGCCTATGGCTTTGTTATTGTTTAATATGCAGTATTGCTGTCCAAAAGACCACCTATGTTCTGAGTACATCACATGAAATGACTAGGTAGTGTGACAGGATACAGGCTTAATCCATTGCCACAATTTGGGAAAGCTCTGAAAAGCCATCTTGTTGAAGCTCTTGGTGCAATCAGCCAAGGCCTCTGTTGCAAGTGAATATCAGTTCATTTTTCTCCTGAGACCTTATCTCACTGTCTCTTGCAAGTGCTTCAATAAATTACTTGCTTGCAAATCTATACATAAGCGTCTGTTTCTCAAGGAACCTGATCTAAGAGTCTTAATCCCAAGAGTGGACTGGGAAAACAGATCGTGTATTGAGTTGTTAGATCCTGTATTGAGTTGTTGCAACATCACTAGTGGTAGATAGAATACAGTTAAGCTCTAGCACACCCTGGGGATATAGTCATTAAAATTTCCACTGGTGGTGAACTGGTGTGGGAAAATGGGAAAGAAGTTCATTAGAAGGTGCAATATTTTAGGGACTTGAGAAGTTTAGGGGATGCAGTGATTATAAGGACTATAGAAGTCTATGACTACTGATAAATACAAGCTATATTTTGGAAAAAGGCAATAAAATGTGAAGAGTGCTTAATCACCAACTCAATGTAAAAGATAAAAGCCAGAGGAGTTCCTTCACAGTATACAAAAGGAAACTTATTTCTTACAGCCAAAAGATAGAAGAAGCTAAAGATGATGCCTAGGACTTAATTAAAATACAGTAACATTCCAGAGAAGATTAGTTCTCAATCTGGCAAGTTTGCTGTGCTCTGACCCTATTGGAAAGAATGTGGATCTTGAGCTGTGGGATGAGTTATCTAAGTTGATGCCTTTGTTACAAGGCAGTTGGGTCTGGGAAGACAGCAGCAGCAAAACCTCTGTCCGTGTTTGGTGTAAAAAGGAGTTTAAATCCAACTCAGAAGTTATAATAGAGTATAAACAAGATTTATTAAAAGATATTATACCTTTAATGAATAATTACAAGGAAAATTGAGTCACCTGGAGAAGTTTAGATAAATCTTTAAAGGAACTTGGAATAACCTTGCTTCTCTGGGTGAATAGGTATAAGGATATTTCTGTTGCCCAAGGGAAGGTAAAGCCAGAGAGAAGAGTTAAGCAACCTTCTGGAGGGAAAAGTACATTGGGTAGAGAAGATGGTGGGCCTAAAAGATGGGAATGTGTTGTACATGGCTGCACAGGAGGAGGAAGAGGAGGAAAGAAGCAGAGGGTGAGGATCAAAGAGCCAGAAGAGAGAAAAGAAGAGTAAGGGAGTGGATGCATGCTTCCTCTAGTTTTGCTTGAACTAGAGCATGTCTTCCTGTATCTGTAGCACTGTGGCATCTGATCCCATCAGATCTCTGAAGCTAAGCAGGGTTGTACCTGGTTAGTACTTGGATGGGAGACCTCCTGGGAACACCAGGTGCTATAGACTTGGGAGAAGGACCTGGCAATCCACTCCCCCAAAATAATCAGCCATTGAAAACCCTATGGATAGCAGAGAATCACTGAGAATAGTGTTTTGCCTGTTGTATGTAGGGTTGCTGTGATTTGGACATTAACTTGATGGCACCTAACAACAACAGAGCATGTCCAATGTGATGTCAGCTCTGGGTTCCTAGTGTGATGTGAGCCTTGAGTGCAGGGACTCAAGCTCCACCAGGAAAAGCCCTTTGTTATGGTGTAGGGCATATGAAGCCTAATATCTTTGTTTTGTAAGAGTTTAATAGACTTGCTTGGACCATAGATGGGTGTCCTGGAATACTCTACCTTTGTACTCAGGCAGCTATTGATCCAGGATTAGGATGTGTGATCCATTAGAATAATGTCCTTCTGATGGACTTAGAAATTTGTCACACACATGACTTTATCCTTTATGCCTGGCTGCAGAGTCAGTCATAATCCCCTTCTTCCATCCTTTTTGTCTGCTAGTATTTAAGCCTAACTTAACATCTTCAAAAGTATTGGAGCCCAATACCATGCTAAATTCACTGGGTATACAGAAATGTGCCACTCCTCACTATAAACATCAGAGCTAACTACACACTTTCTTAAATAAAATGCAGAGACTCTGTCTTAAACGGCCAAATGCACCTCCTACCCCTAAAGGCCTTTTCTGGCCACACACCAATAGCTGAGGTGAAACATATCACCCATCTGGGAAAGTTCTGGCTTCCTAGGGAATAAAAGGAACTATACATTGAAAGATCTAGTGCATCTAGCTAAGATATACTGGCAAGATCCAGGAAAATAGTTTTTGACTGGATCTGAGAACTCTGTATCAAGGAGAACAAAAAATAAAGTTGGACAAGAGTGAGTCTTTTGACTTGGGAATACTTGCCTTGGATAAAGGATTTCATACCCTTGCAAGGACCCTGTGAGATATAGTTTTTATGCTATTTGATAGACACATGGAAATGTGGAAAAAGAAGTAGTAACATAGAGTAAACTAACTATAATAGCACTGCCATGGTAAACAATGGAAGATAGGATCAAAAGGCTTGGATAAATGGAAGTGCTAAAATGGATATAGTATATAAATTCAAAAACAAACAAACACACATCACCCCAATCACAGTCCGACTGACTATGTTCCTTGTCAGGCTCCTCAAATAAGATAGTCAATATTTATAAATTTTATTTAGTACTGTTTACCTTTCTGTTCTCTGATACAGTCCAGTGGTTTCATATTAATCTAGATAATAAGTGGCAAATATGCTCAAGTCATTGGTAATGTATATATGCCTCAGAGAGTGAGAGAACTGTATGACTGTTCAGGAATACCACATTACTGAAGTTTATAGGCAGTTGAGTGAAAGGGGAGTGCTAGAGTATCCCCTCCAAAGTAAAATACAAATTATTACCCTTTCCAGACCTGGTTGTTAGGCAGCAGTCAGGAATAAGCAGCAGGGAAAATGGACCCCCCCAAGGAACAAAAACACAGAGCCCCATTCTAATAAAACTTACCATTAGTCCTGAAGAATCCTTGCAAAAGAGATCATGGAGTGGCTCATACCTTATCCATACCCAGGAAGGAATCCCAAGAAAACAGGTTTTACTCTAGCCCCATTTTAATATCTTCTGGACTCTCTGGCCAAGGGAACTATCTATAAAAGAAGACCTACCTTCAACCATTAGGTTGCAGATTTTTTCAAGCAACCTATTCTGTGGTCTTTCTTGAGCATAGTTTTCCCCATTTCTCTTAATAAACTCACTCATTTTTCTACTTTACAAACTAATTTGTGAATTGTACTTCACTACTATTCATTATTAAATTCTTCTTTCCAAAGGAACAAGAATTTTCCCACAACATTGTCACTAAGAAGGTAGAACAATTCCTGGTTATGGAGGCAGCTCATTCCATACTTTGATAGAATCTTTCTCAACCAAGTGATATCAAAAAATTCCAGCTTTGAAGTAGCTTATAGTAGGAAAGGAATATAGAGCATGTCCAGAGTCTAGTATAATTAGCCCT
Organism: Pedetes capensis; assembly: GCA_007922755.1. Taxonomy (NCBI): domain Eukaryota; kingdom Metazoa; phylum Chordata; class Mammalia; order Rodentia; family Pedetidae; genus Pedetes; species Pedetes capensis. Next base: position 9,164 of record VMDO01016464.1, on the reverse strand, counting down.
TATATCTGGGCCATGTGACCCAGAAGACCCTTTGGTATTAGATGTATTTGTGGAGAGAAAGTTTGCCATGTGGAGTTTATGGCAAATCTCAACAGGAGAATCATAACACAGACCCCTGTAGTTCTGGAGAAAAGTAATAACATCTATTACAGATACATATATATCGTTTGTATGCATGATGCTCTTGGTCCCTGACAGTGATGCAGTGCTTGTCCATGGGAGATTAGAATACCTTATAGCTAGAATTGGACATTATGAATTTTGTTCTTTCAGTCCCACTAAGTCATAAGGTTAGGTGGGCTGAGTAGTAATCTACTATAATATGGACATGTTGCATCCAGGATTGAGTATGAGAAAGGCCAGAGGACACTTAATAGTAAAGAGGGTACAAGGGAGGGAATCAGTCACACAGTATGCCATAAAGAAGTTACCAGCATGAATGAGCTGTGGAATGGCTTACCTATGCCACCAGTCTCACCATCTTGAGATAGAACTCTACCAGATTGGAATGCCATCTTCTAAGACATGGTACACAAATCAGTGATTCTTATGTAGTGATATATCCCTAACTGGCAGGAGATACCTGGATCTAGCAAACAGGAGTGGCACTACTTACTATCATTCCCAGGAACCCACTTGAGGAATCTGTGCTGCTTCTCCCCATAGCTCTAGGCTTTGCATGATGCCCAAGCTCATGGCTCCCAGAGGGGCAATATTTGTATCCGGGATCATTGCCATATTTCTATCAAACCTAAGTCAGTAGCTGCCATCTGTCACTCCAGACTCTAGACCCAGAGGTAAAGAAAGGCATCCTGATCAAAAGAAGTAGAATTTCTGTTTTGCAACAGGGCCAGGAAAGGATGTTTGTCACCTAGGTGATCCACTGAGCATGTCTTGATACTCCTCTGTCCAGTATTTATTCTAAATGGAAAAGTGCAGCAGCCATAGGCTACCACAGTAATGAACAACAGGGATTCAGATCCCTTAGGGATGATAGACTAGATCTTTTCATCACACAGGGAAAGATTTTAGCTGAGGTTGAGGGAAATCAAGAGACAGTAAAAGAAGGGATAACAAGTATCAGTTGTAGCCCCAAGAGTAACTATAACATTAGGAGCTATATTTAGTACTATTAACTTCCTTTGAATAAGTTTTTAAAGGCAAGAAGATGAGCCAGAATTCTGGAAAAGTTGCTTGTAGGTGTGATAAACATATTGTATGAAGCAGGTGGGTGTTTGCAAGTGAGGATGCTCAGTAGAAGATGATACAGTGCACATGCCAGATGCCTGGAGTATAAGGCTCTCATTCTTTGAGCTGCCACAGCTATTGGCTACAGACCAACTATAGCTGAGTCCTTTCTTGAGAATTCTCTTGAACCTAAGGGGGCAAAGCAAGAGTGCAGAGGCCTTATATCAAAGTAGGGAGCTCTGAAGAACTATCCCAGTTACAGAGCCCATGCTCGTGACTAAAGCTTTTGGTATAACTATAGGACAGCTCAGCTTCTCCCATAGCCCAATCCTGCTGTCCTCAGTCCATCGCAGATATTCCAGAGATGATAAACTCCCAGTAAACATTCTGTCCTCCATACGTCTGTGAGCTTGTCATCCTGTGGGGGTTTGAATGTTGCTGTGATGCTGAAAGTTGTGCCACTGGTATTTCAGATACCAGCAGTGCCACCCGTCATGGACAGGTTTCAGCTGAGCTTCCAGGCTAAGACAGACTAGGGAGAAGGACATGGGAACCCAGTCCCAAAACAATTAGCCATTGAAAACCCTATGAATAGCAGAGAAGCACTGTTAAATATAGTGCAAGAAAATGAGCCCCCAGGCTGGAAGGCATTCAAGAAATGACTGGGGAAATGTCACCTCCTCAAAATAGAGTTTACCTTAATGATGGGAGTGGAGTAAAGGCCCTGGGATCTTCTTTTGCTGATGTGGCATGACTCAAAATCAGAAGAAACACAGTGAGTACAACATTGGGCTCAAGTGTAAAAAGATAGTGTGCATGGCACAGTGTTGAGTAATGTTTTGTTACATTGTACATACAGTCACGATCAGTTTGATATGATTTGATGGAATCTAACAACAACAACAACCACCTTTCGGTTTGCAGATTCCTATCTCAATGTCATTTTTTCTGAGGAACCCAATCTAAAACAGATTATTGAACCAATGTAAAGGCATACTGTGTATATTTGGATGAAAAGATACAGTGCCATCAATATGTCAGTCATTCTCGAGTTTAGGTTTAATGCTGGCCTAATAAAAAATTTGGACACATTTTCTTCAATTGTTGTTAGGTGCTGTTGAGTCCTGTCTGACTCATAGTGACCCTCATAGGGTTTTCAATGGCTGATTGTTTTGGGATTGTCTTGGGAGTGGATTGCCATGTCCTTTTCCCCTTTTTGTGGAGCTGGGAATCGAACTTAGATTCCCGGGACCTTAGAGACTGCAGAGCAGCGTTCTACCATCTTAGCTAAAACCCAGCCCTTTTCTTCGATTAGGCATGGTAATTAAGAAGTTCATATGGAAAAAGAAATTAGCAAGGACAGCCAGGCAATACAAGGAGGAGGTTAATTGAGCCAGATCATTCTATGTCAGAATACCTGCTTTTCCAGTGCCACACTATTAGAGAAACAGTCATTTGTAGAAAAGTAATTTTTTCTTCATAAGTTATTTTTAAATTATATTTGTCCCATATTGGGACAAAATATCCAAATCTAACCAAATAAAATATCAATGACAGTGAATGTTTAATAATATAGTGAAATTATGAAATAGTTTATCATCAAGCAGTTTTATATCTAACTTAGACCCTATTAACACCTCGTTTAGTCTGGTTCAATGTTCACCTTAAATTCTTAACATAAACATATGCATGAATGTACATTGCTTTATTAGTAATGTTTTGCTCATAGTGCTATATTCTATGGTGTTAAAGTACTTATCTGAAATAAACCTGATGGGGCATCCATCATTAAACTTTCAGGAAAACATCAAGATGGTAAATATCATCAGAGACAAAGAGTTACGGAGCTCAGTGACATAGAAATTGTTTTCCTCATGGTTTATCTTTTCCTATTTTATCATAACAATAACCTCTAAGGAATCCATAACTGGCTAAAAATATCTGACTTGTAAACTCAGCTAAGAAGATATAGACTACAGTTAGTTACACTGTTTGACTAAATCAGTGGTTATTTTATGGGATTTTGTTGTTAACAGTGAAAATGAATACTGCTACATGGACAACTATCTGCTAGTTGTGTAGTGTTTCAGACTATTCTGTCACTCATTGTAAATAAGAGAATTTTGGCTCATCACTAAAATGATGCTGAGAGTAAAACAATTGCTATTTGTGTGTTGTACCATTCCTTTATGCTCTCCTTTTATGCAAATACAATGGCTATTTCAAGAAATTGAATTGATAATGAGGTGTGAGAAAAAAATTTCTTCCACTTTATAAGGAATCCAGCACTTCTATTTGTTTTAAAAAGTTAAGATATCTTCACTTTTACCACCTTCATTCCACATTTACTACTAGGACATTCTGGAAAAATAATTAGGATTTACTTATAAATCAATAGCTGCCTCAATGGGAAAGATAGCCACCTATATAGATATTCTTGTAGATAAAACTTTATTTAAGAATAAACTTATTTTCTGTGGTGACTACTTTACCTCCTACATGCTGATTTATTTCCTTCCTGCCTCCACCTCTCAAGTTGCTGGGATTATAGGCTTTGACCTTGTTCTTCAAGTTGAGATTATGCTTTGTGTCAATCTAGTATTTTCTAGCTCTATGTAACTTATGGATTCATTTTGCCATTACTCCTTAGCCAAGGCTCTACTCCAAACAGCGCAATTGAAAGATTGCTGCTCACACTTAATGTTAATTCCTGCCTCAGTGGCATATCAATTGTCCTTTTAAAAATTCACATCCCTAACTTCTTTCAAGAACCAGCTCCCAAATTCTCCTTCTTGGAACAAGGCCTGCTATAATTTTAACTATTTTGGTTCCCATACTCAAGTTTCCCTTTTCTTCTTGCTCATATTTATTCTACAAAACTTAATGTCTCATATTTTATCTTACTTAGTTAAATTTAAGGAACATTATATGGTGTTTGATCCATTTAAAAAACACAGTTACTCACATGGTACTGACTTGATATATGGCATTTTACAGAAATTTCTATCTAGGCATCATTTTTATCTCTTCAATATTGATTTTCTTTATCTTGAACTCGGATGGGAAGACAAACTTAAATAATTGCAAATTTTAGCTTCTTAAGTAGGGGTGGCCATAAATAGGTTATGATCATTTCTAGCTACTCAGGCTATGTTGTCTCATCTACTTCTGGGTTTTCCCAAATTCTTCCACTTTCAACAGCTGTGTCTGATGGTGTGCAATATTCAAAAGCTTTATTACAGTAACGGTAAATGAACAAAAAGTGTAGTTGGTGTTGCAGATAGGTTTGCTCCTGTGCTGCTTTAATTGAACTAATTGTTGAACTTAGGACAGAAGATGAGCTGAATATAAATGAAAAGCAGTGAGCTAGCAGGGGTCGTGGAGTGGAGGTGGCAGTGCCCACTGTGGCTCATTCAAATCAAATCACTTGATGCTCAGTCTGTTAGGCAAATGGAGACAGGGATCTGGTAGTGTGGTGTTACCATGCCTACAGGTGAAAAGGGGTAAAGCACTGAAACTTTAAGGCACGTTGCCTGGAAGCTGGCATGTATTCAGATATATTCACTGAAGAAATCATTGGATAAAAAAGAATGAATACATGATCTTTATCGGTTTTTGTTTCTCTGAGGGTCAACCATGTTGGAGAAGAGAAGGTTAAAAATCTCTGTGTTAGTCGGTGCAGTGGCACACATCTGTAATCCCAGCGACTCGGGAGTTGGAGGTAGGAGGATCACTAGTTGGAGACCAGAGGCAGTCTGCATAATTTAGGGAGACCCTGTCCCAAAAAATAAAAAAATGGGGTGGAGGTACAGTTCAGTGGTACAGCACTTACAAAGCATGTAAGCATGAGGCCCTGGGTTCAACCCTCAGTATTGGAGAAAAAAAAATCTCTGTGTTAAGGCAAACTTAGTAGCCTTTTAAGAGCAGGAAGCTCAAAGTACATACATGCACGATAAATGTGTAAGTAGGATTTTTTTCTGTAACATTCTAAATCTATGTGCAATATACAAATATGACCATCTGCCCTCCTTTGAGGGAAAAACTATTAACTAGTATTAACCAGTAATTTCCAGGGTGGTAACCAATTTTGCCTGAGCTATTTGCCTGAGCTATTCAGTATTCTTCTCTTCCATATTCTAAGTACTTCATATGAAAAGTCTTTACCATGTAGAAAATTAAATCACTCTGTTGAATAGAAATCTGTACTCCTCTGTTTATTGCAGTATTATTCATGGTAGCCAAGATGTAGAATCAACTTAACTATCCCTTAGTGGATGAATGGATTTTAAGAAATATAGTCTGTTTGCACAATGGAATATTACTCAGCCTTAAAAAGAGGGCATGCTGTTATTTATAACAACATGGATGAATGTGGAGGACCTTACTTTTTAAAAAGCCAGTTACAGAAAGACAAATACCACACGTGTATGTGGGATTTAAAATAGCAGAGAGTAGAATGGTGGTTATGAGATGTGGAGGGAGGAGTGAGAATATTGGAAGATATTTGTCAAAGGACACAAATTTTCTCTTAGATAAGTGGAATAAGTTCAACAGGTTTATTACTTTATAATAAATGATGAATATAGTTAATAATGTATTCTTGAAAATCCAGAGAATAGATTTTAAGTGTTCTCACCACAAAAATAACTATATGAATCAACACATGTGTTAATTAGCTAAATTTACCCATTTTCATAATGTATACATATATGATTTGTAGTTGTGAATTAAAATAAATACATTGCAGAATAACATTCTTATATTGAAGTCAGACTTTTAAGTGAGCACACAGCTAAATGGATCATTTAAAAGCTTTCTTTAACACAGACCTGTACAATGATTTGCTCAGCATCAAGCTGATACAGTAGAAACAAGTATTTGAGGTCAAAAAATGTAGCACGCTTTACTACTTTATAACTAATGTTACCAGATGCATATTTCTTGAGCACTTATGAGTAAAGTTCTGTCAGGCACTGAGGATTGATTTGAAAAAGAATGTGTTCAAGTACCTGCCCTCCCAGAGAATGCAAGCTGAGAAAATCAGAGCATGTATGTAGATAAAGATAAAATATGTATATGTGATCAAAGTTATAATAGAAACTAATAAATTCCAGCTGAGTGGTGAGAGAGATAATATTTTGTAGACAGCTCAGACAATGTTTGTACCATTTGGAGTAAAAATAGCCCCCTAAAACAAGAACTTAAGTTAGCATCCTTGAAACAGCATTTTGGCATGTGAATGATAACAATGTCAGCTGCAGTTTCTCTGAATAGGAAAGAGGGGTTATATGTGAGGCATATAGGGGCAATAGAATTATGGCAAAACAATAAAAATTCTACTGATTAGTCGTGGGAGTCCACACTAGGCCAGAAGCACAAATGTCAATGTAATTCTTATGCAGAATATACTCAACTCAGGGAATGCAGTCATAAAACAACTTTCTATTAGTCTCCTCTCTTCATTTAAATTGTCTCTCTAGGCGGCTGCTTTCTCTGTCTCTTGCAAGCCCCATGGCATTTTTTTTACTCTGAAATAAGAAAACATCTTATAGTTGCATTAACACAAAGAACAGGCTCAGCTTAGCAGTTAGTATGGTTAATACCAAATAACGGTCGAAAACCTAAAATTTATTTCAAATTTGAACTCCTTACCTCCCCTGCAGCAGGTGGGACATCTTCTGTTAAGTTAAGGGAGTTGGCTTCTTCTCTCTTAACCTATCTATGGCTGCTATTCTTCCTCTTCCAGTTTGCTCACCATAGTAGTTTTTAACAACTTTAGACTGGTATCTAGGGCGTGAGGAGAGGAAATGTCTTACTGGCATGCATTTATGTTGGTCCTTTCTGAACATTTTAGGTGTTTAAAGCCATCATGCTCTCTGTCCCAAGCATTTTCATGACTTCTGTGAAGAATTCTTCTCCTTTTAGTATTTTTCCCTGGAAGTTCATTGGGAAAGGTCAAAAGCAACTCTATTTTGACCTTGCAACTTACCTTTTCCTTTAATCTTACCTCTAACTTCTTCCTTTGCTCATAACTCTAGCTACTGTACTTATTCTCACCCAGTAGTACTTGGATGGGACTTCAGAGGAACCATGTGAATCCTGTCTCATACAAGGTCTATATGGTCCACAGTAATCTCATGTCAATCTGTGTGTAAGAGGCTGTTAAAAAGTGTATTTTAAATATCTCTGTCTTAGTCCATTGAAGCTGCTACAACAAAATACCTTGGTTTGGGTAATTTATGAAATACAGAGCTTATTGCTTGTAGTTCCAGAGGCTCTGAATTCTGAGATCAGAGCTACTACAAGTTTACTCTCTGGTGAGGGCTTGTTGCTTCTTCAAAGATGGTGCCTTTCTGGTGTATCCTCATGTGTTGGAAAATAGTAAACAAACGTCCTCACACTTCTTTTTTAAGGACACTAGTCCCTCCCAAAGGCCCTCCCTGTTAATACCTTCCAACAACTACTGCACTGGGGATTAGGTTTCAGTATAAGATGTGAGTATCTGGTGTGTGTGTGTGTGTGTGTGTGTGTGTGTGTGTGTGTGTGTGTGTATGTGTGTGTACATATATACATGTATATGTATGTATGTATGTACATAATCTCTAATAAAAATTGCCTCTTACTATTAAAGAAAGAAGCTTGATGTCTCACACAGCAATCTCCTTTGAAAAATTATCACTAGATTTAAACCTCCTTGTGGACGGATTGTCTTAGAACCACAGCTGAAATTTAACATCTCAACATATTTTTGTATTGGTGTAGCAAGTTAAGAGTAATGTGATTGATTAAATTAATTAACTTCTAAACTCCAGCCTTCTCATCTTTTTGGAAAATTAATGATAATATTTATGTACAGCATTTAGTATATGGCCTGTCAGATAGTGAGTGACAAATGCTTAAGAGGTGTTATTATTTGTTTATAGAATCAATTTGTTTGAGAACAAGCAAAAATACATTCTTAATATGTATTATCCTTAAAATCATCCCTATATCTTGATATTTTAAAAATACTATATCTAGTGATGAGTATTTGTTGAAATGTTGAATTTCTCCTGCACAAGTTTGGATATCTTCAGTGTTTTATTCACTCTATTAGTATACATTTTTCCTCTTTCTTTTCTAACTGTTCACTTTATGTTAAGAGAAAAGGGGGTTTATTAACATGATATGATGTATATGTCTTTTCCTAACTTTGCTTTTTACAGGAAAAATATCTTTTGGTGATAGAAACAGAGTGATGTGAATAGGGCAATAGTAAATCTGTCCCAAAGCCACTTCCCAACAGTAAATCATGATTATGGGGGATTGACTTTCTGCTCATGGTGACACTTTACCTGGTGAAGTGACCAGAAGAATTGGAAGTGATTTCTACAGTATGTCTATTTGGCATGATTTATTTGAGCTCTCATCTCTTCAAGTAGAAGGTTAGCTGCTGGTTCTGAGAATCAGAGGATGGCATCTTCACTGCAGTGGAGTCTCCAGACATTACTGCATTGCTCACATTGCCAGGATTGCTGGATATAAAATGTGGTTCTGAGTATCAAAAATATCTTAGTCTACTTATACTGAAGTAAAGTTTTACAGTCAACAAGTCTAATTTTCTAACTTTATTCTCCTCATAGGACACTTGTTATTTTTGCATAAATGTACTAAAATATTTAATTTTTTAAACTTTTATTTTTATTAAAATTTTATTGGAAAATATCTTGATTTTGGTCATACAGAGTTGAAAGACTCAGGTATGTTTTAAGTAAAGTCTTAACATCTAGTTTCAAGTGGAGTTATAAAACTATGTATTTCAGGAATATTTTCTTGAAATGTAGCTTTGTTTTCTGCTTCAGAAAATCATTTTATAATATGTTTAGTCTTTGCCCATCATGAATGTTTGTTGCTTTCCCTCTTTTTTCTCATATTTTAAATTTTAAAATGTTTTTCTTTTCATGTTCTACTTCTCTTAAAGCATTAACATCTTAATT
>VMDO01016463.1:10209-47891 GCA_007922755.1 Pedetes capensis | reverse complement strand
GGGCTGTATACTTTCACCCTATCTCTTCAATTTATACGCTGAGCAAATAATCCGAGAAGCTGGACTTTATGAGGAAGAACGCGGCATCAAGATTGGAGGAAGACTCATTAACAACCTGAGTTATGCAGATGACACCACTTTGCTTGCTGAAAATGAAGAGGATTTAAAACATTTACTGATGAAGATCAAAGATCATAGCATAGCCTTCAGTATGGGTTACGACTAAACATCAACAAAATAAAAATCCTTACGACTGGGTCAGCACACAACTTCACATTAAATAGAGAAAAGATGAGGTTGTCCAAGATTTTGCTTTGCTTGGCTCTATAATCAACACCCGTGGAAGCAGCAGTCAAGAAATCAAAGGACGCATTGCTCTAGGAAAAGCTGTGGCAAAAGATCTCTTTAGAGTATTGAAAAGCAAAGATGTCACATTGAAGACGAAGGTGCGTCTGACTCATGCCATGGTATTTTCAGTGGCATCATCTGGTTGTAAAAGCTGGACTTTGAACAAGAGAGACAGAAAAAGAATTGATGCTTTTGAATTGCGGTGCTGGAGACGTCTATTGAATATACCATGGATTGCCAAAAGAACCAACAAATCTGTCCTAGAAGAAGTACAACCAGAGTGCTCCTTGGAAGCAAAAATGGCCAAACTGCATCTTACATATTTTGGACATGTAGTCAGGAGAGAACAATCCCTGGAGAAGGACATCATGTTTGGAAGAGTGGCAGGTCAACGCAAAAGAGGAAAACCCTCCACCAGATGGATTGACACAGTTCTGCAACAATGGGCTTAAACATAAAAAAGATTGTTTGCCTGGCACAGAATCGGCAAGTGTTTCGATCTGCTGTACATAGGGTCGCTATGAGTCGGACTCAACTCGACAGCACCTAACAACAACAACAACAACAACAAAGTGGGAATAATATGTATTTCACTGGGTCAATAGAAGGAAACATGGTTGTGCTAGGGGCCTCACCTATGGCAGGTACTCAACAAAAGGCTGAATAAAATACAAAAATGCACTTATTTTGAAAGAATCAGAAACGACCATTTCATGCTAGGTGAATTTGGCCAAATCATTCAGCTTTTCAGAGCTGTTCCTTGTTTGTAAAAGACACTCCCAATGTTGCAGAGTTTACATGGAAATCGAGGAAAGATGAGGTCTACGAGGCATTTTGGTTTTGTTTTCCATTTGGTAGTGCTGGAGATCGAGTCCAGGGCCTTGTGCATGTTAGGCAAGCGCTCTGCCACTGAGCAACATCACCAGATGTTGTAGGGATGCGGCCTAGAGAGGCAGCTTGCCTCAGGGCCTATCTGGCCCACCTGGAGGTCCGAGACTCATTCCCAGGGCAATAACCTCTGCCCTACATCCAGGGACTTTTGGGCATAGAGCTCACCAAGATAGCTCTGGTGTCCAACTCCCCTCCTCAAACCCCTTGACACCTGATTGGTCACTCTTCAATTACCCAAAGGCTATCCCTTGGCCAGATAAGGAACATCCCCTGATTGAATCTTTTTTCAAACCTCTTTTGCATCCCCCACCTGATAGGCTACACCTCGATCACCTGACATTGTGTGGCAGCCTCTGATTTGTCCCTGAAAGGTATATAAGGACAGTGCACAGGGCACTCAGGGTCCATTCCATCGACATGTCAAGAGAGAACAACAAAGAGCTGTTGAAGAGCACTTGAGCTGTTAGCATTGTCCTTTGGAGCCAGAAGCAAGGACCCGCTGACAGCATAAATCTCTGAGCCTGCCTTTCTCAAGGCTTCTCAGAGTAGCTGTGGGCATAAGTCTCCTTTCTAGGTGGCGTGGCTCTCAGGAAACGCTCACCAGCCAGCGGGTCTTCAGTGGCTCTCGACCAGTAGCCAATGGCCGGAGTAAGTCCAGTGGCAGACAGAAACCCACAGATGTCAGGAATATAAAATGTCCCCCAAAGGTCATGCACTTTAATGTTCAGTCCCGGGCTGGTGGCGTTATTTGAGGAGGTCATAGAGCTTTGGGAGGTGGGATTCTTGCTATTCAGAAGTGGCTCCCTGGGGGCAGGTCTTTGGAGGTTTTTACCTGGACCTATGATTCCAAGAAGCTCTGCTTCCATGGGATCATTTGCAACAGGCCCTGCTTCTATTGGGATGGGATTTAGTTCAGCTGATAGAGTGCACCTCTGCAGTCTCTGAGGTCCCAGGTTCGATTCCCAATACCACAAAAATTGGAGGACATGGTAATCCACTCCCGAGGCAACCTCAAAACAATCAGCCATTGAAAACCCTATGAGGCTCACTATGAATTGGACCTGACTCGATGGCACCTAATAACAGTAACAACTGCCTCTGCAGCTACCTCTAATTATGAGCTCCCAATAAACCTTTACCACTATAACCTTTTCTCGGTTGTATTTTCTGCTACAGTGACAAAAGCTGACTAATACGCTGGTTTAAGATGAAGTATTTGGAAGAGCTTTATACAGTTATCTTATATATAGTCCACCTAGCTGCCTCCTTGTGTACAGGAATACCACCCTGGCATCCAATCTCATTTGATCTCAGAAGCTAATCAGGGTTGGGTCTGGTCAGTCTGTGGAATGGGAGACCACCTAGGAATACTGGGTACTATAGAGCTGGGGGAGGACCTGGCAGCCTACTTCCAAAATAATCAGTCATTGAAAACCCTACGAATAACAGAGAAACACTGTCAGACATAGTGCTGGGCATGGCATAGTTTTGAGTAGTGCTTCATTCTGTTGTACATTAGGGTTGCTATGAGTTGGACCCAACTTGAAGGCATCTAACAACTAGAAGCTCCCTCCTTGTCTCTCAATAGTAGGCACTGATTTTTTTTTTTTTTTTTTTCGGTACTGGGGGTTGAACCCAGGGCCTCGCCCTTGCATGCTCTGCAAGTGCTGTACCACTAAGCTGCACCCTCAGCCCATTTTTTTTTTTTAACTTTTTGAGACAGGGTCTTGCTAAATTATAGACTGCCTCTGGTCTCGAATTTATGCTCTTCCTGCCTCTGCCTCCAGAGCCGCTGGGATTACAGGTGGGGTTTTTTTTTTTTTTTTTGGTTTTTTTTTTTTTTTCTTTTTTGAGACAAGGTCTTACTATGTAGCCCACGCTGGAACACATGATCCTCCTGCCTCAGCCTGCTGAGTGATAGTCTTATAGTGTGCACTACAAAGCCAAGCCTTGCCTCGCTCACTTGCTCTTTCTTTCTTTCCTTTCTCTTTCTATTTTTTCTTTTCCTTCCTTTCTCTTTCTTCTTTCTTTCTTTCTTTCTTTCTTTCTTTCTTTCTTTCACAGGGAAAATTGAAAGTATAAAAGAGAGAGGAATGACTCAGGTCAGGTCCAATCATGTATAATCAGTTGGGGCCTGTCTCAGGCACAAGGATAAGGTGGGAAAGCAAGAAACCACCTACATGGGCATGGCCAGGAAGACTATAGAAAACCAACGATTGCCATCCTATCAACTCTGGCTTCACCATTCGGTATGGTCAGGCATTCAGCATGTTAATCCAATCTGTTCATCTGCATTTATTTCCTCTCTACCACAACAGGCAGGGAGGGCCATGCCATTTCCTGAGTACTTTCCAAGGATAAAGCAACCTGGTTGTACTTATGGTCCCAGTAGCCCATGGATCATTCAAATCTGATCCAAGTTGGCAGCCTCCTGATATTATTCTTGAAGGGTACAAGCACAGCCTGGTCTCTTAGAGAAATCCAGACATGTGGTTCTACATTATTCCATGATCAGTGCCATTCCACATCAATGCTGAAGCTGACATGTGGAATGCCTTTCCCAGACCTCAGCTTCCCCTTAATCAATAGCAGCACTGTAAGGCTCCTCAGAAATTTTAGGATGAGTGGAATATTGGTATGCTGGATCAACTGGGATTCACTATGGCCTGGGCTTACTGGCTGTGTGACCTTAGGCAAATTCTTTCTCCTGAACCTTCATTTCCTCGCTATACATGGACAGTGCCACTGGGTGGCATAAGTGATCATAGACATGAATATGCACAGCACAGAACTAGCGTCAGTAACTCTGTTTCCTCCCTGAGCCTTCCCTATGCAGTAGCTTGAGAGAAACAAAATCAGCAAGCAGGCAACAATGAGACATATACAGCTTTATTTGGAACTGTATACCCTGAGCTCACATCTCGATGTCCCAAGAGCTGGGCCTTGCTGTGCGGCAGCCAGTGCCCAGACTCTTTCAACCTCCTCCCAGTGCTTCTCCCTGGCTGCTGTGACCCCCTTACCTACAGCAGACAGGGGGCTAAAAACAATTCTACCTGGACAGAGCTGTCTCACGCATTGGCCCCTTCCCTCATTCAAAAGGGGGTTGGGAGGACTAAGACTTTCTCAGAGATGGGTTTCATGTTAATTAATTTATCTTCCATTAAGTCTGCTGAAGTCAAGGCTGCACTTACTCAACACAATGTTAGGTTAACAGTCTTCCTCTCCCCCTGCTCATATCCTCCCTGTCGATGTGATATTCAGGCCATTCCTCTCTCTTTTCTGGGACTAAGGGTCAGAGAACTCTCGATCAGAGACATGGGAGGAGGGCCCCTCTCCACCAGAGACCTGCCAGGCACTTCCCAAGTGGTATCAGGTGCTAGAGCAACAGTAGTTTTGCTCTGCAGAGCCGAGGCCGTGCATTTTGGTTACACCTCTCTTGGCTAAGAGAATTTATAGCAATTAGGCCACTCCTCTGGAGAAAACATCATGTTGTATCTGCACCTTAGTGTTCATTGGGTCCAGAAGGATAGATCCTTCCCATTTAGTTAATTTTATTTATTTATTTATTTATTTATTTATTTATTTATTTATTTATTTGAGTCACGGTCTCCCTATGGGGCCCAGGCTGGCCTGGAACAAATGATATAGACCAGGCTGGCCTTGAACTGGCATTGATCCTCCTACCTCAGTCTCCTGAGTGCTGGGATTACTATTATTTACAGAATAGCACGTGTGAATCTATCTGGACAGAGGAGGTGGCTGCCACCTGGCCTGCCTCTCTATGTGATAGGCTAGATTTCTACTATTGGTCACAATCAATCAGTGATTTAAATAGTCATTATGGTCTTACTCGTTACTCTGAATTGCTCTCCCCTGAAATCACTCTGCAAATCTTATTGAATAACTGGAACCAAAGGAGATATCTGTTCTGCACATTTCCCTTAAAAACATCATTGGGAATGCAAACACATATCCTTATAAGCAGGGCACAGTGGCACATGCCTGTAATCCCAGTGACTTGGGAGGCTGACGCAGAAACATCACAAATTTGGGGTCTGAAGAAGCCTGTGCAAATTTAGCAAGACTGTGCATCAAAATAAGAAATAAAAATGGGCTGGAAGTGCAGTTCAGTGGTAGAGCAATTGCCTAGCATGCATGAGGCCCTGGGTTCAACTGAGGCCCCAGTAGCTTCCCCCAGAAAGGTTCCTAACAGTTTTTTTTCAGAAGTTCTACAAGAAAGCATGTCTAAAATCTTAAAACTATGCCTGCATAAGCACACATACACGTGCCTGCACAGGCAGAGTTGCGACCAGAGAATCTTATCAGGTACATGGTTGGGGGAGCACAGGAAAAAGCTAGCAAAAGAAGATATGAAGACTGGATCAGTTAAAGATGTTGGAATGTTACAGTAATGGCATGGATGTGGCTCTTGGTACTGTACATACAAAAAGAGTGTGAGGGCAGTTAATGGTAAATCAAGCTACTAGAGAGAGCTTCAGTGGACATGCAGGAGTGACAGTTAGTAGAGGCCTGTTGACAGGATGCAATGTTCTATTATGAAGTGTTCATCTGAAGGAGGGACTCACATGGTTCAGGGGAGGAACATCTGCTCAGCAGGACACTGCCATGGTGTGGTGTCTGTCCAGGGCATCAGGGGACTCACAGGATTCTTGAGTTCCATCTGACTGATTGCTGGTGACAGATCTGCTGAAAGGAGTTTCTCCAGAGCCGATGCTACTTGAAGTGGAGTGGGTTCGTGATCGGGCGAGCCGGGTCATGCTGGCAGATGGTACTGGAACAAAGAACCAAGAGGACTAGAAGAAGGTGCCTTGTGAAGCTCAGCTGATCTAAAAGTTTTACCAAAGCCAAAGCTTCCTGTTTGGCTTTTCCAGCCCTCCTAAGATGACACCCAGCCTGCAACAGAGCCATCTCCACTTTGCCATATTTGCTCTAGGTGAGTGAATGACTGTGAGGCTGCTTTGCTTCTCTAGGTCTGCCCAGAATCTTAGCTCAAATATTCCACCGCAGAATGAGGGGAGGCCCTAAGGGCAGAGTAGAGCCTCTTAGCTGTGCCCATGCCATTCATACAGTGATTAATTAGAAAGATGGCTCTTTGAGACTCACTTTCCTCTTCTTCCAAATGAGACCAATAGCAGAAGTCATTTGGTTATGAGTTATTAGTCTTAGGTTAAGAATATACACTGCTTGACATAGGTAAATGCTCAATAAATGTTAGCTTATCTTAAATACACAAATGAGTGCTCCATTTTGTTTTTAAGGCTGACTTGCATCCAGGCACAGTGGCCCACGTCTGCAATTCCAGCAACAGGATACAGGAGATTGCAAGTTTGAGGCCAGAGTCAGCCTACATCACTTAGTGAGATCCTGTCTTAAGAGAAAAAAAAATTACAAAGGGGCTGGAGGTGCAGCTCAGTAGTAGAGTGTTTGCAAAGTGTGTGCGAGGCCCTGGGTTCAGCTGTTCCATACCACAATAAAAAATGAAGTCTGACTAGCACAGAAAGTATTCGCTGAGAGGCATGGCCTCCCAGATGTCAAAGTTGACCCCATTTTCCATAAATCTCTGTTAGTTAGACAGAAAGATGTATACTACTCACTGTAGCCCATTCCCTGTAGAAAGTACTTGAAAGCCTCTGTGAGTTTCCCAGGCTGGGGAGACAAAACAAGAAGACATTAGTTTTTGCATAGGTAGAGAGGTAGAATTGAATGGGTGGTTTTTTGTTTGTTTTGTTATGTTTTACTTTTTATTATTGAAGATTCCTTACCTGAACTACTTGGGGCAGTCCTCCACAATCTGCCATCTAGAAGAGGGAAAATATGTAAGTTAGTTGGACTTTTACTAAGGGAAATGCTCTGAACATCCCAAATCCTTTCATAGGGGACAGGATTGAATTTTAGGTTCCTTAACCTAATGCTCAGCTGCACCCACGTGGACATCTCAATGCATTCTATACAAAGACTTAGACACTGATAAAAAACACTGCATAGAAATCTGAAAGAATTGGTCAGGCGTGGTGGCGCACGCCTGTAATCCCAGCGGCTCGGGAGGCGGAGGCGGGAGGATCGCAAGTTCGAGACCAGAGGCAGTCTGTGTAATTTAGCGAGACCCTGTCTCAAAAAGTAAAAAAAAAATGGGCTAAGGTGCAGCTCAGTGGTCCAGCACTTGCAGAGCATGCAGGCGCGAGGCCCTGGGTTCAACCCCCAGTATCGCAAAAAAAAAAAAAAAAAAAAAAAAAAGAAGAAGAAATCTGAAAGAATTGTTCAGTGCTATTTATCCACAAGATGCCTAGTCTGGGTTTCAGGGGTTTTCTGTCTGGGTGATAGTAAAGTCAGCCACTTCTATTACTTCTGGCTCTACCTCTGCTGGAAGCATGTTACTTTCAGAGCTGTTATCAGTGGGACTCTAAATTCTCAGTGCTATGGGCTTTCTAAGACCCCTTTCTTTTTTTCAGGGGTGGTGGATGTTAGCTATGCTCCCCAGGGGGCGGGGTTTGAATTTGAGCTCCTTCAGCTTTAGCCTCCCACGTGGCTGAGAACCCAGGTTGCACCCCCATGCCTTGCTTTCTAAGTTTATTCCAACTCTACTTTGTTCTCCCTCCATGACACAGGGGTCATCCAAGTCAGGAGTCAAGGGTGAATTCTGCCAACTCTCTTGGTCATCCAAGGTCTACCTGGATCTGGAAGGGCTAGTGAAAAGGCTTCACACTAAAGTGCACTGGAATTATCTGTTAAAATTCTAATTTGGGGGTTTCTGCCCCAGGTATTTTGACTGAATAGGCCTGGAGTTAGGTTCAAGAACTTGCATTTCTTTTCTCTCTCTCTCTCTCTCTCTCTTTTTTTTTTTTTTTTTTTTGTGGTACTGGGGGTTGGACCCAGGGCCTCGCGCCTACATGCTGTGCAAGTGCTGGGCCACTGAGCTGCACTCCCAGCCCATTTTTTTACTTTTTGAGACAAGGTCTCGCTAAATTATGCAGACTGCTTTTGGTCTTGAACTTGGATCCTCCTGCTTCCGCCTCCCGGGCCGCTGGGATTATAGGCGTGCACCACTGCGCCTGGCTCTTTTCTTTTCTTTTTCTTTTCTTTTCTTTTTTTTTTTTTTTTTTGTTGCAGTACTAGGGGTTGAACCCAGGGCCTCGTGCTTGCATGCTTTGCAAGTGCTGTACCACTGAGCTGCACCCTCAGCCCATTTATTATTATTTTTTAACGTTTTTGAGACAGGGTCTTGCTAAATTACAGACTGCCTCTGGTCTCGAATTTGTGATCCTCCTGCCTCCACCTCTTGAGTTGCTGTGATTACAGGTGTGTGCCACCGCACCCAGCTCAGAACTTGCATTTCTAACAGTGTCAAGCCTTCCTTCCAGCTGATAGAACTCTGACCTCAGGGAGGGTCCTATTCAGCTGAGTGGTACTTTTTTTTTAAGGGACATGAATCTCATAGGTTCAATTCATTGGCCTCAAAACCGTCTTTGATGGGGGAGATATTTAGAAGAGAAGAATGCCACAGAAGGCATAAAAGTTTGAGGTTAACAAGAAAGAGTATCCTGAAAATTCTAAGCATGAGAAACATACATTTAACCTGACAGGTGTAAAATCAATAACACTGGCATCGCCTGTATTTTCCTGAAGTTGAGGAGCTAAAACCTGATTAGAACCATAAAACTGTTCCCGTATAGAGGGAATACTGAGACAAAGTATATACCATGCATTCTCAAATCTAATCTGCACCCTATTAACAGTTTTAGAAAGCTACAAAATCAGATGCGTATTAGAATCACAGGAGTATTGGATTCTTTATGGAGAAAGCTCTGGAAAGCTGTCTTGCAAGAATCCAATCTGCACCTGATTCTAATCTATTTAAGATTTTGTAGCTCTCTAAAACCGTTGAAAGAGAACAGATTAAAATTGAGAATATATAAGTTTGTTGTTGTTTTTCATTGCTGAGGATTGAACCCAAGGCCTCATGAGTAGGCAAGCACTCTACCTGACTCATCAACACTCCCAGCCCAGAGAAAACTGTTTTATACATTGATATCATTAAATAGTTGGAGAATCTGTTCAAGCTGCCATAGGAGTGTCCACTCTATCCCATGCTATTGCAGATGGGCATGGGTGCCCACAAATAATCTCCTATTGTAGAGCTCAGTTTTTGTGTTATGAATACTGGCTCAGGCCTGCGGTGAAAACCTAATGTAAGCCCACAAATTTCTTATTCCTATTTAGACAAGCCCATCAACACTTTGAGTTTGTCCACCTCGGAGCACAAAGCCTAAAGATATCTTTCTAGAACTATGGGCTGCTTCTGGTGACAGTGCTTTTCTTTCAAGCATACTTCTGAGATAAAGGAAAAAGGCAGAGAGAGGTCTTATAGACTGAAGCCAGAGCAGTAAGGAACAGAAAACCAGGATTTGAATCTTCAATAGTCCAGGTAGAAGGTAAGAGTTCAGCTTCCTAAACATGTCAGCAGAAGCTGTGGGAAGAGTTAGGCTGGAAACCTTTCCTGGGCTATACTTAAAATGGGGAGATCTTAAAACTAATCCTAGGAGTTTAGTGTAAGAGTTGCTATCTATGTATCCTACAAGAAAGAAACTGAGTCCACCTGCTGGCCTCCACAGAGATAGGAAAGCTGAAGGCCCTGTTTCTGAGGATCTTTTTTTAAATCTTATCGCTTTTTTCTGTAGCCCAGCTGGCCTGGGGTGTTATTTATTCTGAGGCCTTTTCCCCTCACAGCCTCTCATCCCTGGCTGGCTGAAAAGGTTCACTCAGTAGTGGCACTATTTGGGGTCTAACCTCTGCCAGAGTCATAGGAGACTCCTGGATTCTACCTGTTTCTCTGCTGAAGGAAGATGAAATACAGTGCTAGTGAATGGAAAATGTCAAGCAGTGGCCAAAGGAATTTCCAGAGGGGATGTGAGTCAAACCACAGATACCTAAAATATTTCCGCCCACTATTCTTTTACAACAAAGATCTGATGCATTCAGGGGGAGTGGAGGCCTGCCATTTTTCATTTCTGAACTATGACCTTCACTGAGCATGCCCAGGAGTATATACCTTAAATTAAGCTTGCTCAGAAATTGTAACCACCTCAAAATGCCTCCTTTATATGAGAATGTAGAGACTCTTCCAATAAAATCTCCATGCTTCCTTTGTGTGGGTAGAGCAATGCTTTGGAAGGGATTCCCATGCTTCTCCTTACCTGCACAGGTAATAAAATTTTGTCCACTTTTTTTTTTTTTTTTTTTTTGGCTTAGCTGTGTTTATTTTGGTTTTGCATTCACTAAGATTTGAATTCAGTGCATTCAGTTACACATCCTCATACTAAAATGTTTTTGGAAGCTTCTTTACCAATACATCGGGATTTAGCTTGTAAAGAATTTCCATGTATTATCTAATTCTCTTAATACCATTGGATAATGTTTATGAAGTTTTATGTATGTGTTTTGTTTTGTTTTTTGAAACGCTCTCACTATGAAGCCCAGACTATCTGTGAACAAGCAATATTCCTGCCTCTGACTCCTGAGTGCTGTGATTATAGGTGTGTGCCACCACACCTGACCTATGAAGATTTTGATGACATTGGGAAATGTTTATGTCATAAATATGAGGAAAACAGCTATAGGGCTGTAAATATCCTCTGATCTTAATGATATTTAAAAATATGTAGGAAAAAGGCACCAATATTTGACCATAGGTTACCTTTGCATTGCCTACTCAGATCTTTCATTTTTTATTTGAGTTGTTTATTTTCTCATGATTGAGCTTTGTTGTTGTTGTTAGGTGCCGTCGAGTCGAGTTCGACTCATAGCGACCCTATGTACAGCAGATCGAAACACTTGCCGATTCTGTGCCAGGCAAACAATCTTATTTATGTTTAAGCCCATTGTTGCAGACACTGTGTCAATCCATCTGGTGAAGGGTTTTCCTCTTTTGTGTTGACCTGCCACTCTTCCAAACATGATGTCCTTCTCCAGGGATTGTTCTCTCCTGACTACATATCTGAAATATGTAAGACGCAGTCTGGCCATTTTTGCTTCCAAGGAGCACTCTGGTTGTACTTCTTCTAGGACAGATCTGTTGGTTCTTTTGGCAGTCCATGGTATATTCAATAGACGTCTCCAGCACCACATACCTTTGCATGGTAGGATTACGAGTAATTTTTGTTGTTTGTTTGTTTTGTGGGACTTGGGTGCTGAACCTAGGGCCTTGCACATACTTTGCAAGCACTTTACCACTGAGCTACACCCCTAGCCCCCTTTTTAAAAATTTTGACAGAGGGTCTTACTAAGTTACACAGGCTGCCTCTGGCCTGAACTTGTGATCCTCCTGACTCTGCCTTGAGTTGCTGGGATTACAAGTGTGTACTACCAGGCCTGGCACGAGCAACTTTAAAATATTTTATTCTTATAGTTTTTGTTTTTGTTTTTTTGAGACAGAGTCTCTGTATGTAGCCCCACTAGTCCAAATCTGCTGTGGAGTCCAGGATGGACAAGAACTTGCAGGAATCCTCCTGCCTCAGCCTCTCAACTGGATTTACAAATGTGCAACATATGTGCACCATTATTTCTGGCCTAAATACTTTTTTCTTTAGGTTCTTCTTTGTTTTTCAATTTTCTTTTTATTATTTAAAAAGGAATTTTTAAAGTCAGGGTTTCACTAAGTTTGTGATGGCAGCCTCTGTCCTTGAACTCACAATCCTCCTGCCTCAGCCTCCCAAATCCCTAGACTACAGGGGTGAGCCACTGTACCCAGCTTATTTTCCAATTTTCTACAATGAGAATATATACAGGAAAAAAACACTTAAAAAGATAAAGACCAATCATGGAGGAATTTTGCTTCTTTCTGGACAACTATTCCAGGAAAATCCTCTAATTTAAAGCTTGTATAATTTACTTGCAAGACACATTACCTTTAGCAAACTTGTATTTACAGGGTCGAGGCGAGAATTGCATTCAACCTGAAAGTAAAAAGAAGAAAACAATTTTACATATTGTTAGACAAATAAGAAATAGCCTGGAATGACATGGCCTTACAAAATGAAGAGCTTAGTTTGCCAATGGCTGAATCAGTTCAAGAGATTACCAAATATGCAGCTAGAGTTATTTATGATAGATGCTATGTCTGATAATCCTAGGCTGATATAAAAATCTGGTTAAGTCATTCTCGGAATCTGTTACAAGTATAGTCTTTAAAGAACAACATGCAGAATCTAAAGGATGTTCACACTGGCTCCACAGAACATGGCAACATACCTTCCTTCTTTGAGAAGTGAACTGGAGTGTGGCCCTGTTCTGCTGGCATCTGCTTGATGCCTTC
This sequence comes from Pedetes capensis, assembly GCA_007922755.1. Lineage (NCBI taxonomy): Eukaryota > Metazoa > Chordata > Mammalia > Rodentia > Pedetidae > Pedetes > Pedetes capensis. The sequence continues at coordinate 35,323 of VMDO01016463.1, read as the reverse complement.
CCAGCACATCTGGCCATGATAATTGAGTTGTGTATAACCACCTCTCCCTCTCTTCTCACTCATCTCCCAGGTTTGGAGTGGAGGGCCTGCCATTCCTTATACCCTGACTCTTCTGCCTCAGGTCTTTGGCTCTCCAGTGTCATGGTGAACTCCTCTGTGACTGGTCACTCACAATAGGCATCATAATTAAGGATGACAGGCTGGTACATTTACATGTTTGGTATCTTGTAGCTTTATTTCCCCGAAGTCAGGGACCTCAAAGACAATGTTTTAGGGAGATAACCTGTGGGTTCAGCTACGTGTTTTGGATTTTTTTGGTTGTTGTTGTTGTTTTTCATTGTTGGGGATTGAACCCAAGGCCTCATGGGTAGGCAAGCACTCCACCCCACTTATCTATACTCCCAGCTCAGCCAGTGATTGAACCAAGGGCTTTGTGCATGCTAAGTGTGGGGAAAAACTGGGAGGAAATTGGCAAAAACCCCAAAACTGGGAAAATGGCTTTTGAAGATTTGGTTTGTAAATTAGAAATCTAGGGAAAGTGAAAGTAATGTGATTGGACACTTTTCCAAAACCCTTCACAAATCCCCCGAACCTGAGAAAATTGAAAAACAAAGGACTAGAAGCTGATTAGTTCAAGTCATCTATAAAAGGAGCTGCACTGCAGCATCTCGTTCTCTCTTGACTCGACCAGCAAGACAATGACAACTCTTTCTGAACTCGACCATCAAGGTGACAAGAACTCTCTCTGGATTCAACCAGCAACACAGAAGCATCTCTCCTCATGACCACCAAGACCAGGACAATTAGACAGCGCTCTCAAGGAGGAAGATCTACAATCAAGGACTGAGGACAGTCTCTTGGCCCAGTGTGTAGGGAGAGAAGTTGAGGACAGTCTCCGGTCCCAGCGCCAGAGGCAGAAGAGCTGCATTGCCCTTGAGGCAGCATAAAAGCTGCAGCACTTGAAAGCTGTACACTTGGGGTTCCTCTCAGCCCTTGTCAGGGCAGAGAGACAATAAAGAGCTTTAGGTCCCTGCAAGGCAAAAGCGCCCGAGGCTTTTCCTTTCTCCCCTCTTGTGGCATTCCGGAGGACCGCAGGAGTCCATGCCCCTCACCTGAGGGTCCCAAGTGAGTTGTGTATAGTTATCTCTGTGTGGCTGCACCTCCCACCTGAACATCCAGGCTGGATCATGAGGAGTATGCCCCACATCTAAGTACATACTCTACCACTGAGCTCCAGCCCCATAGGTTCACCTATGTTTCATGGCAAATTTGTTCAACGAGCTTTCCCCTTCCACGTTTTCCAAGAATACACATAAAAAGCCTGTGCTAAGAGTTTGGAATCTAGTGGGTGACAATATGTAACACAAAGCAAAATGAAATCACTCAAAAATAGCACAGTTGAGCCAAGTGAATACAGAAAGATGAGGGGGATTTTCAGAGCTCAATAAGGAGAAGAGTGGAAGGAGAAGACATGGGTGTTTAAAGGCTTCCAGCCTCAAGGAAACCATGAGTGTGCAGGACACATGTGCAGCTACAGCAGTGAGTGTGAAGTGAGGTCACACAGTGAGGATGAGACCAGAAGGGGACTGACTGTAGCAGACAAGAAGGCACAGGTTTCTGAGATGATGCTATTTGAGTTGATTTAAAAAGGCAACAGCATATACTGAAGAGGCAGCCAGCCAGTTAGGGAGTGATTAGAATTACCTAGGCAAGAACCAGCAATCTAGCTGAACTTTGCATCTAGGCAGGTATACAAAAGTCTTCTAAAGTCAGGAGGTGATTTAAAAGCCAGGACTACTGAGCTAGGGTTTTGATTTGCTCTATGCAAGTAACAATGCAGGTTGTGATAGATAAATGCACCAATTCATTACACAATATGCATTAATTTCAAAGGCAGAATTTATTTATTTAGGTATTGGGGGGTTTGAATCCCAGGTCTCAATCATACCAGGTGAGTGCTCTACCACTAAACTGCACCCCCAGCCCCTTTTATATTTTTATTTTGAGACAGGGTCTTGCTAAGGTAAACAGAATGACTCTAGCTTCAAACTTGTGATCCTCCTGCCCTACCATTCCTAGTCACTGGGATTACAGATGTGCACCAAGGTGTCTGACTTATTTATGATTTTTGACTCACATATCCCCTTTGTGAAAATCTAACCCAAGGAAATAGTCACAGATTCAGACAAAGATTTTATAAGGAGGTTCAACAGCAACATGAGCAGCGGTATAAAACCAGAAATAACCCACAGGAGAGTAGTTAAATAAGTAATGGTATGTCTATAAGACTGAATGTTGTACAGATATGATGACTTTATGATATGAAAACACATTATCAAGACTGTTAAGTAATCTGGCCTCAAAATCTGGTATATTTAATATAATTAGGTCTATAATATAGAAAAATGTAATAGTTTGTCTTTGGGTGATGGGAACATGATTCCCCTCAGTCCATTTTTTAATGTTTTCATATTTTCTACAACGAGCATATATCACTTTTATCAATGTGTTATGTACTTGAGAAAGAGGTAGAGAAAGGCATACAGGCTCTCAGTAGCCTTCCAGCCTGCTGGATTCATGGTGGTAATGTATTCCAGATTGAGGCTGAGGATGCCAGAAATCTGACTATATAAAAATAGTGTTTCTTTGCACCCCTTGCCACAAAGTGAAATGCTCCACAAAAACCAATCAAGGGCAATACTAATCTTATCTGGTGAAACCTAGTGACTATTGAGAAACTCATTTTCTGCAATGTGGACCACAGTAAACTCAGACAAGTGCACTCAGACATAACAAAAGCTAGTATTCAACCCCTGTTTCCAGTGTGTCAGTAGTGTGCCATACACATTTTACATTTTATTTTATTTTTGTTTTTATTTTTATTTTCATTTTTTTGTAGTACTCGGAGGGCTGAACCCAAGGCCTTGCCCATACTTTGTAAGTGCTCAGCCACTGAGCTACACTTCCAGTCTCTTTTTTATTTTTAAAATCGAGACAGGATCTCATTAAATTACATAGGCTGCTCCTGGCCTTGAACTTGTGATCCTCCTGCCTCTGACTCCCAAGTTGCTGGGATGATACGCGTGAGTCACCATGCCTGGGTACATTTTGCTACATTTTAATCTCATCTTCCTCATAACATCAGGATGTACTTACCACAGCCTCAACAGCAGGTGAATTGTCCCCTACCACCAATAATGTAGAACACCTAGATATAGAAGGAAGAAGAGATGTCACTCAGCAAGTAAGTACATACACTCCATTGAACACTGGGCTAGTTACAGCAGGCAAAGATGATAGTGGGGAGAATGAGGGACTTACTCTAATGTTTTTAATCTGTTATCAGTTTGTCCTGGTTTGGGTCTTTTAATTTTCAGGTCTCTGCGTCTAGAAAAACAAAGCAGAATCAATAACTTTCTCAGGTTAAAAAATCATGGCACCTCGGATTATTTCCTGGTCATGAAAACCAAATGTGTCAAGTCCCGTGAACACTCTTTCCTTCATACCTGATGATGAGGCAAGATAGAAAGATAGGGAAGTTTGAGGGACATGGAAAGGGAAAAGCTTTCACCCCAGGTTCTGGTTTGAATCTCACCAGCTAAGAGTCAAGAACCTTGACACAACTACCAAGAAGACTGCTGTGAGAACTGACTGCATAGAGACATTATTTTTGAGAGACATTTTAAATAATGATAATGTTAAAATAGCAATTCACCATGCTTGGAGTATATATATATATATTCATTCTGTAAGTTTTCCCTTTCCCTCTATAATTCTGTGTTGCTTTGAGACATGTTCAGGCAACTCCCTCCTGATTCTTTTCTTAAATCAATACAACGTATAATCTCATTTTACTAAAGGGAAGTTCCTCCAATAGAAAAAAACTAAACAAAGGAACTTCTTTTGATCTTATTGGCACATCCCCAACCTATGATACGCCTTTATAGGCTCACTTCACACTAGGTGCCCAGAGCTAGGCACGCAGGAAACTAGAGGGAACATGTGGGCCAGTCTCTTTTTGGCTTCTGATGCTTCACCCCCTTATTAAGTTCTTCTTTGTGCCTTGGCTGCCCCTGCCCCTCTCTCTCTCCTGCACACATGCATTCTAAAGTGTAGATTTAATAAACTTTATAACTTTGTTTCACTCTCTGACTTCTGAAATTCTTTTCTGCCATGAAGCCAAGGACCGCATTTAACCTGAGTGGAGATCCAAATTAGGGGAACTCCTCAGGCTAGGTGGCTATTGTGTCACTGGACACAGGGGTTTGATACACAATACGAATGAAGGACTCTGAGTTGCTAAAGGGAGACAAATTTAAAACTCAATAGTTTTAAACTCAATAGTTTTAAAACTCAACAGGTGCTGAGATACATGCTTGTAATCCCAGTAATTTAGGAGACTGAGGCAGGAGGATTGCAAGTTCAAGGTCAGAGGCAGCCTGCACAATTTAGCCAGACCCTGACTCAAAAAATAACAAAGGGGCAAAGGCCCTGGTGGTGCAGCTCAGTGGTAGAGCACTTGCCTAGCATGTCCAAGGTCCTTGGTTCAACCCCACAGCACTGCAAAAACAAAACAAAACAACAAAACTAAAACTCAAAAGCAATACTACTGAAACACTCAAGTCCAAAGTGTTTATTTTTCCAACTAATTTAGAGGAATAAATTCCTTGAGAGAAGGAAATGACTTATGCTTTTTCTGTTTGGGTCAGGAAGATCCTTGTAGTGGATTTTGCTTGTTTTTAATTTATTTTTATTTTTATTTAATATTTTTGCGGTACTGTTTAAAAATTTTGAGTCATGGTCTCCCTAAGTTATCCAGGCTTCTCCTGCCTCAGCCTACTGAGTTCCTGGGATTACAGGCATGTGCCACTGCACTCTGCTTATTTATTTTTTGAGACAGGGTCCTACAGTGTAGCCCAGACTTGCCTGGAACTCAGGCTGGGCTTGAACTTGCAATTCTCCTGTCTTGGCTTCCCTAGTGCTGGGATTACAGGTGTGCACCACCTGGCCTCCTTGTAACATTTAGCACAGAACTTTGTTGTTGTTGCAGCACCGGGATCAAACCCAGGTTCTTGAGCATGTGAGGCAAGCACTCTACCACTAGGCTATATCCTAGAGCTTTATGACGGGACTTTACATTTTCAATTTCAACTAAAATTAGGGAGAGTCTAGGGACCAGGTCTAAAACCTTGTTTTGTTCTTTCCTGGCTACATAAATCTGGGAATGTTACAGTTGACCTGTTTCCTCAGCCTTTTCCCATGTTTCCAGAAGATAGAAGGAGCCAACATTTTCACCTTGGAGAAGCTGTTCCCAAGACTAGAATCAGTGGTCTCCTCTCAGCCAAGGACAGATGTGACAGTGAATTTTGGAATACACAAGCCAAAGAGACTTGACTAGTGTCCATGTATTACTTCTGCCTCATGAGCAGATAGCAAAGAGCAACTAAATCAAGGCCCAAGTCTTCTCTCCTTTGTCTCCCTACACGTGTTTTCCCATGTCCCCATATTAGTTATGTTCTTTTGTGAATGTACATAACTTGTTTCTTTTGTCTCAAAACATATTAAAACTACAACTGTTGTTTGAATGTTCCCAAAGCAGCTTTCAGTTCATTGAATCTTTCTGAAAGCTCTTTTGGTATCTGTTGTAAAGCATTTCCAACCAGGTGCTGTGGCACATGCCTGTAATCCCACCTACTTAGGAGGCTGGGCAGGAGGATCACAGGATCAAGGCAGGAGCAAGCATGCACAACTTAATGAGACCCTGCTCAAAAAAATTAAAAATAAAAAGGGGTTGGGGGTGTGCTTCAGTGGTGAACTCCTGCCTAGCATACATGAGGCCCTGCATTCAATACTCAGTACTTAAAGGAGAAAAAAAAGCCCTTCCACTCCTATGAGTACCTGCAGCTGTAGCCCTGTGGCATCCAATCACGTCAGATCTCAGAAGCTAAGCAAGGTCAGGCCTGGTTAGTACTTGGATGGGAGACCACCTGGGAACACCAGTTGCTGTAGGCTTAGGAGATTGACCCGGCAACCCATTCCTAAAAATCAGTCTGCCATTGAAACCCTATGAACGGCAGATAAGCACTGACAATAGTGTTTCACCTGGTAGGGTAGCTATGAATCAGATACCGACTTGATAGCACCTAACAACAACAACTCCTATGAGTGGTTAAAGAGCAGCACAAGCAATCCATTACACAACAATGGGAGTTGTTATCCTTCTCCTTTCCCTTAAATGTCAGTTATCTTTTTAGATATGGTCTATAGTTAAGTGAATGAATGAGAACAACAGTACCTATTATATGAACTCAAGAATAGCTGTAGATTTTCTTGATTGATATCTTGTGCAATACACTGTCTGTAGCTTTGAATCAGGTTCAGGTTGGCCCGTAACTCTTCCTAGAACAAGTGAAAGAAATCACATACACTTCTGAGCTGCACAATGCACATTCCAAGATAGCACATGTACACTCACATGAACACGCACACACACACAAAAGTAAGCAATGATTTTTATTATTATTTCTAGTACTGGGTTGAACCTGGGCTCTCATGGATGCTTCTTCCATTGAGCTCCACTTCTGACCTGTTTTTCACTTTTTATTTTGAGACAAGTTACACAGGCTGACTCTGTCCTCAAACTTGTGATCCTCCTGCCTCTGCCTCATGAGTTGCTAGGATTATATGTACCATCACGCCCAGCGCCACCAAGTCTCATAGACAATTAGAGATGAGGACCAAATTTATTGATTTATACCAGCACATGGAAGAAGTGATGAGTGTCTACCTGAAACTGAAGGGCACCATCACTCCCAGGAAACTTAGCTGGGGCCCCAATTTCACTTTAAAGATACTATAATAAGAAATAAATAACTTGACAAACAGCAGTGCAAATAGCAGTAATCAGAGAGGAAATGACCTAGCCAGCTCCCCCTTGAAGGTATGGAGAAAAACTTCAGTGGCAAAATTTCAGATAGAAAAGGGAGAAAATGATATTGGTGAAACAGGTGGAGGTTGCTGTAAGGGGACAAAAGGCAAGTTAACGCTAAGCCTTAACCTATTTCTGTTAAAATCATGTTTTCACCAGCTTGGTCATAAAATGCCAGATATGGCCACAAGCACAGAATGTTAACAGACCAGAAGCTCCTTGTGACTGGACCAACCTAAAACAGGTGGAATTCAAGATAATTGCATAAGTGACAAAGACAAGGGGGAATAATCTGGAGAGAATACCAAATAAATCCTCTAGCTATACTCTTTGTTAGTTGACCTGAAAATAACTAATTTTAAAGGTGACACAGGTGGACAATATGTTATTAGCTTCCCATTGGCTTTGCTGTAGGTAACACTTCTGACATGTGGGTATAACAGTTGCCTAAATTATGTTGCAGACACTTGCAGGTTGCTTTTGCTGAAAACACGTACTCTTCACTTGAGCCTGTAGACACCTGATGGGTGACTAACATAGGATAATATGCTGGGCATCTCTGTCTTCATATCATGTCTATTCCCTTTTCAGTCTTAAGCAGTGGGTCAGTACTACTCAGCTCTGCATGTCTACCTGTTGATCATTTGAGAAACGTTTTGTGTAAAACTATAATACAGGGTTAACTTGGCCTGGTGTTTATTGGAGCTGGTGTATGTTTCTTTTACTCTGCTCTTGTGCTCTTAAAGCAGCTATAGCCCCACAAGTCCTTTGCCCTATAAAAAGGCCCAAACTAGCTGTGAAGCCAGGACATTTATGTAAGATGATGGTATCAACACTAGGAGAGATTCAGCAATTCCTAAGTTGACTGCCCATTAGCCTGCAAGCCTCAAGGCCAGGATGTTTGTGAATAAGAAGGAAAACATCTTTTGAAACCCTGGCCATGACCAGTGGAAAATTACCAAGAAAAGCTTGCTGCTCCCCCTTTTTTTAGTGAGCACCAGCCAGACCCTCCTCTTCATCACTACTCTTTCCCTCAGTTTGAGCTGAAGTCAGCCAGCTCAGACCAAAGTCCCAACAGAGCCTTGCCTTCTTGTTTGTAATATACGGCTCAGTTTCATTTCTACAGTTTCCATGCCATAAGACCCTACTATATGGTATCATTGGTATATACAGGGAAACCTGGACCTAAGTGCTAGTGGAACATTTTAGGCAAAGCTGAATTATAGAAATCCATAATCTCCCCCACCATCACACGCAAACACTTTTAGAAACACTGTAATCTTCTAGACATGATATCATACACTTGCTTATCTACTTAATTATAGTAGAGATTATTCCTTATCAGAACATATGGAGCTGTCTCGGTTTTAAATATTAACTGTATCCCATTCCCTTGCTGGTACAATCACTGTTTTTGATTTTTGTTAACTTGGTAGATTAAAAAGTAAGGAGGATATCATGGTGTTTTTCCCTCTTACTAGGGAGATAAGTATTAGTTATGTTTAAAAAACGTTATTTGTTTCCATTCAAAGCAACACATATATTTGCTTGCTTAAATTTATTTTATTTTGAGACAGGTCATGATAAGTTGCATTGTCTGCCTCTGGCCTCGAAGCCTTGATCCTCTTGCCTCTGCCTCCCAACTTGCTGGTATTACAAAGGCATGTTCAATGGCACCTAGCTCTGCTTGCTTAAATATTTTGTTTCTGTTTTGGTTCTTGAGTGTTTTTTTCCTTGCTTTTTAAATTTTTACTTGCTTAAATTTTAAATGAACTTTTACACTTTGTGACAATTCATTGTCCATGACCTCACTTTTTTTTTAAGTTCTGAGGGCTTGAACCCAGGGTCTCTTGCATGCTAGACAAGTGTTCTACCACTGACCTGCACCTCCAGCCCCTTTTTTATTTTTTATTTTGAGACAGGGTCTTTCTAAGCTGTGTAGGCTCCTCTAGCTTAAGACCTGCCTGAGTCAGTTATGAGAGTAACTGGGATTATAGGTTTGGACACAGCACCCAGCTCACATTTTAATTAAACACATACAAATAAAATATTATAATGTGGAAATAAAAACTTACTACAAAGGTCAATGGGAGAAGGACCTGGCAACCCATTCCCCCCAAAAAATCTTCCATTGAAAACCCTATGAGCAGCAGAGAAGCACTGATAGTAGTATTTCGCCCATTGTACATGGAGTTGCTATGTGTCGGATACTGACTCAATGGCACCTAACAACAACAACAACAAAGGTCAATATGTTAAAGGCTTGGTGTTGGCACTACTGGGGTCTTGAAGAAGTGGGGCCTGTTGGGGTTAGTCTTTAGGTCATTGGTGTTGTGTCCTTGAATGGGTCAGTGGGACCCCAACCCTTTCTTCTTCCTCTCTTTTGCTCCTAGCCATGAAGTGAGTGGATTTGCTCCTCACCTGCTCCCACCATGATATGCTGCCTTGCCACAGGCCCCAAACCAAGGAAGCTAATCAATCATGGACTGAATGAAACCTCTAAAACCGCGAGCCAAAACAAACCGTTTCTCTTTCTAAGTTGATTGTCTCAGGTAGTTGTCATAGTTTTAGAAAGCTGACTAACGCATGAACTGATTTTCAACAAGGAAGCCAAAACAATTCAATGAACAAAGAAGAGTATTTGCAACAAATGGTGACGGAGGACTAGATTTCCACATGAGAAAGAATAAACTTGGACTCCCACCTCAAACTATGTGCAATAATTTACCCAAAATGACTCACAGTCCTCAAAGAGTTAAGTCTACAAAACACTGTTTAAAAACAATACATCTTTATGACCTTGGATTAAGCAATGATTTCTCAGATACGACAACAAAGCATAAGTAAACACACAAAAAATGTCAGGCTTCATCAAAACTAAAAGCTTTTAGCTGGTGTAGTGGTGCACACCTGTCGTCCCAGTTTTTGGGAGGGTAAGCCAGGAAGAATTATAAGTTTAAGGCCAGCTTAGGCTATATAGTGAGACTGTATCTCAAAACAAACAGACCAACAAATAAATAAATAATAAACAAATTTCATACTTCAAAGAACACCACTGAAGGAGTGAAAAGGCAAACCATGGAATGGAAAAAAGGACTTATATCCAAAATATATAAGGCACTCTTACAACTTAATAATAAAGACAAATACCAATTAAAAAATGAAAAAAGATTTTAACAGATACTTCTTAGAAGAAGATATACAAATGGTCTATATGAATATGGAAAGATATTCAACACCATTAGTTGTCGTTGATGTTAAGTACTATCAAGTCAGGTCTGACTCATAGCAACCCTACATACAACAAAACTAAACACTCCCCAACATTGGACCATGCACAGCACTACGTCTGCATCTCTGCCATTCCTAGGGTTTTCAATGGCTGATTATTTTCAAGATTGTTTTGGGAATGGATTGCCAGGTCCTCCCATTTTTGCAGTGCTAGGTATCAAACCCAGGGCCTAATAGAGCACAAAGCAGCACTCTACCAACTGAGCTAGACCCCAGTCCCCATTAGTCATTGTTGTTGTTGTTGTTGTTGTTGTTGTTGTTGTTGTTGTTAAGTGCAATTGAGTCTGCTCTGACTCATAGCAACTCTATTAATAACAGAATGAAACACTCCCCGACACTGTGCCGTCCCCAGCGCTACTATCAGTGCTTCTCTACTATTCGTATAGTTTTCAATAGGTGATTGTTTCAGGAGTGGATTGCCAGGTCCTTCTCCTTAGCTTGCAGCACTTGGTATTCCCAGGTGGTCTCCCATAAGGACTAATGAGGCTGACCCTGCTTAGCTTTAGAGATCAGGTGGGGTCAGACGCTAGGGTGCTATGGCTGCAGATCAATTAGTCATTAGGGAAATGTAAATTGAAACCACAATGAAATACTACTTTATAGGCTGGGGGTGTAACTCAGTGGCAGACTGCTTGGGTAGCATGCATGAGGCCCTGAGTTCAATAAGTAAAGAAAAAATGTTTGTCTGGGTGTGGCATATGTCTGTAGTCCCAGTACTTCGGATGCTAAGGCAGGAATACTGTGAGTTCGAGCCTGGCCTGGGATACATAGAGAGTTCAAGGCCAGCTTGGACTACATAGCAAGACCCTATCTCAAAAAACAGAACCAAGAGGGAGGGAGAAAGATGAGGAGGGGGGGGCACCACTTTGCTCCCATTTTATTTTATTTGTTAGGTGTTGTCAAGTGAGATCTGACTCATAGTGACCATAAGTACAGCACAATGAAACACAACCCAACACTGTGCCATGCACATGATCTTTTTATGTTCGAGCCCATTGTTGCAGTTACTATGTTTCTTCTCATTTTGAGTCATGCTACATCAGCAAAAGGAGATCCCAGGGACTTTACTCCATTCCCATCATTAAGGTCATCTCTACTTTAGGGAGGCAAATCTTCCCCAGTCATTTCTTTAATGCCTTTCAGCCTAAGGGGCTCATTTTCTGGCACTATATTTGATAATGCCTCTGTGCTATTCATAGGGTTTTAAATGACTAATTGTTTGTGTGTGTGTGTGCGTGTGTGCTGGAATTTAGCTCAGTTGGTAGAGTGTTGCTCTGCAGTCTCTGAGGTCTCAGATTCAATTCCCAGCACTGCAAATAATGGGAGAAGGATGTGGCAATCCACACTGAGGCAATCCCGAAACAATCAGCCATTGGAAATCCTATGAGGATTGTTATGAGTCAAACATGACTCAACAGTACCTACCAACCAACCAATCAATTGTTTCGGGAGTGGGCTGCCAGTCTTTCTGTCTTAGTCTAGAAGCTCAGCTGAAACCTGTCTACCAGGAGTGGCCCTGCTGGTATCTGGAATACTGGTGTCATAGCTTTCAGTATCACAGCAACATGCAAATCCTTACAGCATGACAAGCTGACAGACATGTGGGGGTTATACCCACTAGGATGTGTATAACCAAAGGCAGATAAAATCACATGTTGATGAGGATGTGGAGAAATTGCAACTCTTATACATTGGCATGAATGTCAATGGTGTAGCTCTTTAGGAAAATGGTCTCCTGCCTCAGCCTCCTGAGTCCTGGGATAGTAAATGTATGCCATGATGCCTGACTTGGGGTTTCTTCTTTTCTTTTCATTTCTTTTCTTTTTTCTTCTCCTCCTCTCTCTCTCTCTCTCTCTCTCTCTCTCTCTCTCTCTCTCTCTCTCTCTCTTTCTTTCCTTTTTTTTTTTTTTTTTTTTGCAGTACTGTGGGGTTGAACTCAGGGTCTCCTGGATACTTTGCAAGTGCTCTACCACTAAACTGCACCTGCAGCTCCTTAAAAAATTTTTTTTTTTCAGTACTAAGGGGTTGAACCCAGGGCCTCAATATGCTTTGCAAGCGCTATACCACTGACCTGCACCCCCCAGCCCATTTTTTTTTACTTTTTATTTTGAGACAGGGTCTTGCTAAGTTATGTAGGCTACCTCTGGTCTTGAACTTGAGATCTTCCTACCTCCACCTCCCAGAGTGGCTGGGATTACAGGAAGGAACCACGGGACCAGGCTTGGATTCATTTTTGAACCAAAAATTGGAGTTTCTCTTGGAAATCTTTGTTTGACAAGGAAATCTAGATTCTTCACACTTTGTGCTTTTGGCACAGGTTGTGAAGACATTAAGAGGCTTAGAAATCCAGGTGTATTTGGAAATCTCTGTTATGGTTTGCATGAAAATGGAAAGTGCTAATTTTGTTCTAGAGGTCTCTAGAGAAATTCTGATTATGATTTTATTCTTGTGCTACTGTACGAAATATGTGACTGTGATTGCACTCTGACTTGATGCAACTGTTTTCCTCGAAGTAACTGGTTAAAATGTCTGTGGCTGATTTTTACCTTTTTGAGTTCGTGTTCCTCCCCATTCCTGGCCCCCTGTGAGTTCACTTTTTAGTTTTGTGTGCTTAAATTAGTATATATTTTTGTTTTGTCTTGTATTGGTTTGTCTGATTAAAGATTTTTGTCTCTTATCCATCTGGTTTTTATTTTCTGTTAAGATAACATGTTACTCAAAGTTACTTAGAGAATTGTTACTCAGCCAGTCCTGGCTGGAATGCAGACAGCAAAAGAATTGTCTCGGACTGTTTGGGACTCCAAGAAAGAAAATAAAAAGTAAAAGCAAAACAAAAACACTCCATAAAACTGAAAAAATACTTCTATATAAAAATCTGATTCATCTTATAAAGCTGGAAAAGTTTAGGCTTTGGCCATTTAACCAAGTAGCCTCAGCTTGTTTCAGTTTGTCATAAATATATTTTGGATTTAACTGTTTATTAGATCTAATAAATTAATATTATCATCTTACATTATCTTATGCTATGTCTCAAGTACAATGATTTTGGGGAGTTTTCCTTTGGCAAAGAAATTACTTAAGATATTGCCTATCCTTGTCTAGTGTCTTAAATTTCATGGGTAATCTAAAAGTAACTTAAAAAGTGGAGTAAATACATATAAAAGGTAATAAATGTTTATAAATGCATATGATAGAGGTAAAACATCTGGGTCATTTTTAAGTAAAATACTAAAATATTTGTTAAATATGAGTTCAAGTATTCTTTGCTCTTTAAAAATCTATTAAAAGGTAATATATAAATCTATTAAATGTGTTCCATAAGTTGTTGATATATAAAAACGCTTTGATGCACCATCAAGAGATATCTGATCTTTTAATAAGTTTGAAAACTATTTTGGAGGGACAATAAGTATCTGAAAATAAAGATCAAGTAAAGTTTCACCTAATATAGGTCAATTCAGAGGGAATAAGCTTTAAGAAATAAGGTTTTAAGATGATTAAGGGTTGTATTTATCCATAAATTTAAAATACCCTAGAATCTATAATTTGTATAAGGGTCATTCATTTGATATTTGAATTATGAAGTAGTCACCATCTATTTTAGACTGCCATCAGTTTTAGAAAGTCATCTTTCTGATTTGCTGCAAGGGCCCATTAATTAAAAGACTCTTTCAAGTAGAATTAGTAGCTGTAGTTTACCCAGCCTGTTGATAAAATGTGCTTGTTTATGTGACCTGACACCAATAGTCTTAATAGAGACTGCTGACCAATACTAATAGAGACTGAATAGAGATTTGCTTCACTACAATAGTTGCACTGCTGCTATTTTCCTATCTAATCTTGCTTAAATTCTTAAAATGTTTATCCAGGAAAATCTTATATGATTTAGAAACAAAAACCATAATCTTTCCCATTCAAGTTATGTTATGTTGGACAGCAAATAAGGGAGACAGGATAAGAATTGATGCTTTTGAATTATGGTGCTGGAGATGAATATTGAATACACCACGGACTGCCAAAAGAACCAACAGATCTATCCCAGATGAAGTGCAACCACAGTGCTCCTTGGAAGCAAGGATGGTTAGACTGTGTCTTATGTATTTTGGACATGTTGTCAGGAGGGACTAATCCCTAAAAAAGGATATCATGTTTTGGAGAGTGGAGAGTGAGAAAAAGGAAGACCCTCAATTAGATGGATCCACACAGTGTCTGCAACAATGGGTTTAAGCATAAAAAACATTGTGTGTCAGGCACAATTGTCAAGTGGTATTTTGTTCTGTTGTACACAGCATTGCTATGAGTAGTACTTGACTAGATGCCACTGAACAACAAAAAATGTACAGTGCTTGCATCTATAAATGGCATCCATAATTTGCCTGAAGTGTACATACAAGTGTATATGAATATTAATTGGTCAAAAATATTTGGAAAATCAGCTGGGCGTGGTGGTACACACTTGTAATCCCAGCGGCTCAGGAGACAAAGGCAAGAGGACTGCAAGTTCGAGACCAGAGGCAGCCTATATAATTTAGCGAGACCCCGCCTCAAAAAAAAGTAAAAAAATGGGCTGGGGGTGCAGCTCAAGGCCCAGCACTTGCAAAGTGCAAGGCCCTGGGTTCAACCCCCAGTACTGCAAAAAATAAATAAATAAATAATTAGAAAATCTAAAACTGAGGCTGAACACTAAGTGTTGACATAATCTGAATTCTTGAGTTTATAATTGTTGTTTAGGTTTTAAGACATTAGTGAGGGGGGGAGCAAAGATTGTGGAAGAGGGGAATGGGAGGGGAAATAATGCAAAGGGGTTAAAAAGGGGGAGAGGACAATCTCAAGTTACATGATGCAACTCTTCAGATATATGGGGAAAATGGTAGTGTAACTCATAACTACATATCATTTTTATCACATATTAATCAAAGGGTTTCATAAATTACATAAGTTGAGGTAAGTGTAACCAAAAATGATGTAATATTGTACAGAATGGAAATAGAAAAAGCCTTATTACTCTGTACTCCATTAACATTTATTAATAATAAAGAAAAGGTTTAAGACATTATCAGAATTCTTTTTTCAGCACTGCAGGGGTTGAACCTAGGAATTTGCACATGCTAGGCAAGTGCTTTACCATTAAGCTGCACTGCCAGCCTCCAGTTTATTTTTATTTTTATTTCTTTTGAGACCGAGTCTTGCTAGCTGTACAGGCCTCAATCCAAGAATCTCTGCCTCTGGCTTCAAACCAAGATTCTCCTGCTTTAGCCTCTCAAGTTGCTGGGATTACAGATGTGTGCCGCAGTGCCCAGTGTTGTCAGAATTTTTAAATTCAAGAAATTTAATTTTATTTGGTCTTCCTTTTCCTTATTCCAAGCCTAAAATAAATACAAAGAAAGAATAGGTGATTTTAAAAAGCACTGATAGCATAAATATGGTTTCTGATTTCTAGAATGTGATCATTCTATAATAACCTAAAGATTAGGCTTTTGTTGTAACTAAAGATCTAAATGAATTATAATAGCTCTAAACCATTATAGGAGGTCTATTGAAGATAAATCTTAGGAGAGAATATTTATATGGAATTAAGTTGGCTATAAACAACAGGCTATTTATAGGGTTTTCTAATATCAAAATGTAATGGTCAAATATAAAACTGGAATCTAGTTCTTTATGGCTAGAAGTAGCTTTTCTTAAAATATTGACCTGCTTAGTAAAATTTACAAAACAACTAGCTTTAAAGAAGAAAGATTTTTGCCATGCACCTTGGCGCATGCCTGTTATCCTAGCAACTTTGAAAGCTGAGGCACAAGGAGTTTGAGCCCAGAGGAAGCCTACACAAGTGAGACCCTGTACTAAAATAAAAACTTTTAAAAAGTGGTCTGGGGTGTGGTTCAGTGGTTGAGTACTTGCTTAGCATTTGTGAGGCTCTGGGTTCAATTCCTCAGTCCTGGCTGGGGGGAAGGGGGGAGAACAAAGATATTTGTAATATCAACATAATCTTTTGTGTATTCTGCTGTTAGGTTTGTTGACTGCTTGTTGTTGTTATCGTTGTTCTTGTTGTTGTTAGGTGCCATCGAGTCAATATCTGACTCATAGCGACCCTCATAGGGTTTTTAATGGCTGACTGTTTCGGGATCGCCTTGGGAGTGGATTGCCAGGTCCTTCTCCCATTTTTGCGGTGCTGGGAATTGAACTCGGGACCTCAGAGACTGCAGCACAGCGCTCTACCAAATGAGCTAAATCCCAGCCCAAGTTGATTGCTTAGGGAAATTAAATCTTAAAAAAAATTAAAGTTTATTAGTTGGGCACAGTGATATATGCCTGTAATCTGAACTACTCAAGACAGGACTCTTGCCAATTCAAGGCCAATGGCAGACTGTGCAACTTAGTGAGACTCAGTCTCAAAATAAAATACTAAAAAGGGGGTTGGGAGTGCAGCTCAGTGGTAGAGTACTTGCTAAGCATGAGCAAGACCCTGGGTTCAACCCCTAGGACTACAAAAATGAAAAAAATAAAGAAAGAAAGAAAATTAAAGTTTATTTAAGTATCTGTTTAAGTTCTTTTGAATGAAGTTTAATTTATAGCCCTCATTAAATGAGCAGTGTTGTTTTATAATATACATGTTTTGATACCAGTTATATAAAATTTTAAAAGCCTGATGGTCCTAATATGATGCTATCATAACTGTCATCTTAGCATGCTACAAGAATAACTAAAATTATGTTATGGAGTACCTAAACACTCTCTATGTTCTCCATATATTGCTTTATATTGTTGCTATTATTTGTCTTTTATTTTGTTGTTGTTTTTTTGTTTGATTTAGTTAGGTTTTTTGATAGTGTCTTGTATAAAGCCCAGGTTGGCCTAGAACTCACAATCCTTCTGCTTCAGCCTTCTAAGTGCTAGGATTACAGGTGTATACCACCATGCCCAGCTATATATATTGTTATAGTGATTTTAGATAACATCAGCTATGTCTTTGTGGAGGCTGGGATTTAGCTCAGTTGGTACAGTGCCACTCTGTAGTCTCTGAGGTTCTGTGTTCAATTCCCAGCATCACAAAAATGGGAGAAGGACGTGACAATCCACTCCCAAGGCAATCCTGAAACAATCAGCCGTTGAAAACCCTATGAGGGTCGCTGAGTCAGACACAACTTGATGACACCTAACAACAACAACAACAACATGTCTTTGTAAGTCAGTAAGGGACAATCTTCTTTTACTTATCCTCATTTTGAAATAAAATGTTCTCTAATTGTTTTTTGTTTTTGTTTTGCTTTTTTGAGACAGGGTCTTGCTATATAGCCCTGGCTGGCCTGGAACTCACTATGTAGACTAGGGTGGCCTTGAACTTGTAGTGATTTCATTCTCCAGCCTCTGCCCCCCAAACACTGGGATTATACGTTTGTGACACCATGCCTGGTTTATTTTTTGTTTTCTTACATTGCTGAGGAATCTAACTCTGGGCCTTAGATATGCAAGGAAGCGCTGTACTACTGAACTACATTTCTAGCCCTCAAAAGAAATTTAAAATTAAGATATTAATATAAGATATATATAGGACTATTTTAGAGGTTTCCTCAATTTTCCTGTTTGTAAACACCTGAAAACTATGTCTTATTACAAAGGACATTTCAGATGTGGTCATTTTCTGGGACACCTGTGACCCTACCGAATCAGGAGGCAGAGACAGAAGAATCGCAAGTTTGAAGACAGAGCTAGCCTGTGTAATTTAGCAAGGTCTTTATTTAAAATTAAAAACTAAAAGTGGGCTGGGGGTCCAGCCCATTGATAGAGCACTTGTAAAGTATGTACAAGTTCCTAGGTTCAACCCCTATGTACCGCAAAAAAAAAAAAAAAAAAAAAAAAAGAAAAGAAAAAAGAAAAAAAGTAATCATTTACATGTGTGTGTTCACAACTGGTAAATAAGCAGTAATTCTTATATCCTGTGTTCAAAGCGCAGTTCTGTGATACATATCTAAGGCATTTAAAAGATATTATCACTAGAAACAAAATAAAGACAAATGCAGTTTAATTAAATTAAAATTAAACGTAATTAAATTTTAATTTAAATGTAATTCTTGGTATTCTATATGATTAAACTCTCATAGAAATTAAATTCTAGGAAAGAATTAACTGAGGACTTTTGAGATGATTCCTAATATACTTTCCTACCTATTTTTACAATTGGTTAACTGTGAAACAATGTGGTTCTTCACAAATGGGACTCTAACAGAGTACTAGTGTCATCCTCCTATTTTATAGATAAATTGGTTTTAGCTTTGTAATGATAGCCTGTCAAAGTTCTCCATAATTACAACTTCTGTTCTAATATCCTAGTTATCACTTTAATAGCTTCAGATAAACTTAGCCAACATCTACTTTTTCTAAAACTTTTGTTGCTCAAATTTGGCTAAAGGGCCTTTTTCTTTTCATTGCTCTTCCCGCTATATAGGATCACAGTGACCACGGGGCATGCTCATTTCTCCTTCCCATGGACCAAAGCACAGAATGATTAATCAGCCATGACTTCAGAGAAAAGTTTGTTCAGAATCAAGAGGCAAAATTATCAAGAATGGGATGCCCGTAATGTCATTCATGCACCAACTCAGTGATAGATGGCCAACCAAGACAACCAAGTGACACAGCATCTGAAATCCCTCAAGACAGAAGAAAAGACTACAAAAAAAAAAAAAAAAAAAAAAAGATAAATTATAATGGGGGCCCTAGGAATTAGGGTTGCTACAGGAAGTACCATGCTTGGAAAGAAAATGGCCTGCCCCAAGAGCCCTGGTGCCAGGAGAAAGACTCATCTCCCAAAGGAAAGACTGCCTCTCAGTTCCAGTAGGTAGGGTCCTCAGATAAATCTATATATGTATATTTCCTGGCTTTTGTTTCACCTTTTCTATAAGTTGTAACACTGCTATGAGCAAGAAAGAGACAGACTGAGAATTTTTCTCTCCACAGTTTTGGCCTAAACTGTAAATAAATAAATTCATTTTTCCATTTATATGTCATTTTCTCTTAATGCAGGTGAGCATTTGGACCCAGAGCCAAGCTTTATGGCTGAGATCTCCAGTAACAAACAGGTAATGACTTCAACTGAAAAATTAACAGGAAATATATATATATTTAGAGAGTTAGAAACAAAGAGAATTGAGTGCATGTGTCAAAAAAGATATGAATAAGAATGTTCTACTACACACAGTGGCATGTACCTGTAGTCTCAGCTACTCAAGTGGCTGAGGCAAGAAGATCCTTTGAGCCCAGGAGGTTGGGGCCGGCTGGGCAACATAATGAGACCCTATCCCAAAAAACAATAAGCAATAAACAAAATAAACCCTCTAGAAACAACATGAATGATTATTCATAGAAGGATAGTTTGTAGTATTAAAAAAAAAAGAATGCGCAATCTCAAAATCAGTTATGTTGAGCAAAAGAAGCCAGACCCAGAGGAGTATACACTGTGTGATTCTGCTTATATGAAGTTTAAGATTATTCAAAATAATCTGTAGATATAACAATAGGGAATACCTTGCTTAGAGTAGGGTATTAATGAGTAGGAAAGGATACGAGGTAACCATTTTGGGGTGTTGGAAATATTCTACATCTTGATTTGGTTGGTGGTTACATGAAAGCACATATAGGTAAAAGGTCACTGAGATGCACTTATAATTTGTACATTATACTATATGTGAGTTATATCTCAAAGAGAGAGCAATATAGGGGCCAAATCCAAAATAATCAGAATTAAAGTGGTTGCCTCTAAAAAGTAGAAAATAAGGGTGGTTTGCAGATTCATTGTAATAAGCCTTGTTGAACTTCCCTCCTCTAAAATAAATGTGAATTTGTGACTTTGATATAAATACAATGAAATAAAGTGAAAGAAAGATTACAGACTTTGAAGTTGGACCTGGATTCAAATGTCAACACTACTTACTATGTATCAGTGGCATGTTATGTTGCCTCTCTGGCCTTTAGTTTCCCTATCTTAGAATCAAGATAACATAACCATGAGAAAAATAACTGAGTTTGGGGATCTGAAGCATTTGTCAAAGTGCTTAGAACATAAATATTCAGTACTTGACAAAGGCTTGTATTCTTCCTGCCTGCCATTTTCCTTCAGCTATATTTACAATTAACTATGCAGACTACAATTGAACACCTATTACCACTATTATTTGTATTGTTCTTTCCCCACTCCAAAAATCTCACAACTCTTGAACTCATTGTTCATTTATTTCAACACTCCACTCTTCACTTAACTTTTCTCTTAGGAAGACTGGAGTCCCATTACCAAGATTCTTTCAACAATAATATTTCAGTTTCTTTCTTTTTTCTTTCTTTTCTCCTTCTTTGTTCCCTCCTTCTTTCCCCTCCCTTCTTTCTTTTCCCCTCTACCTTTCATCTTCTTTTTCTGAAATTTCTATTTCTGTGAAGTCTTTCGCAGACCCCATGATGGCTCTAAAGATGTTTGGTGAGGCACAAGATGTTAAACATTAACAGACAGCATACTACTTACAAGGAACAGGTCAGAGGAGATGCTGTTTTCTCTTACTTTTCAAATATCAAGAGCTATGTGGTCTGAGTTAAGGCCTCTCCCACAGGACTGGCCTTGGAGGGCCACATGCATTTCTGACCCCTTCTTTCCTGAGGTATAATATGGCTTTGTATGTAAGCCAGGATAGCTCAGCTCTCTTGTTACATAGGTACTTACCTGCCCAAAGTGATGAGCCAAAATAATGTCTACAACATTGGTGGTCAATCCCAAGAGCTAAAAGATTAAAAACTCTGTGTCAAGAGAGGAAGCATATGTAAACACTTACCAAGCTATCCACTTAAAGCTAGCTTCTTTTATTGTACATATGTTATTCCTGAACCCCCCCTCCCCCCAATACAAACAATTCAGTGCAACATAGTTTCATGAGATGGTGGTTTCACAGAAACAGAAGAAAAAGAAACAAGTCAGGAAAAAAACCTAAGTCTCCCTTCTGAGGCAGGATAGAAATACAGGGAAAATTTTGGGGAATGGGAAGGAAAGGGCTTCTTTCATCCTGGGATCTAATCTGGGTCTTATCAGCTGAGAATTCCAGCACAATCAAAAGAAAAGAAGCTGCTGTGAGAACTCCCTGCATAGAAACCAGTGCTTCCTCAAGAATCTCACCAAACCAGATCATAGACTATAATTAAAGTTAACAGACCTAGGTAATTTCCTTAAGAGGAGATATAGTAGGAATTTCCTGATTATCCCAATCTAGGTATTTTAGCAATGCTCCTTTTCCAACCTGTGAATCTGTAAGAGACACCTGCTGGGACTCCACTGAACAATGTAAATTCAAAAACCCAAATCATACATATATTTGTTGTAAAGACACCTAGGCGTGCCTCTCTCTCTAGATCCTCATGCTTGCTCTGAAGTGTGTACTATCCCTTTACTTTATCTAATAAACTCCAAACTCTGCTATACTTCTCTGTTGCATCCTAAAATTGTTTTTAGCAACTGAGAAAAGGACCTGGCATCTCCCCTAAGTGGAAATCCCATGAAAGGGAACTTCTTAGGGCAAGTGGTAATGTTGGCATATAGCCACCCTAAACCTGCTGACACTTCCACAGTAGCAACAGCTTGTTGTGAAATAGGGGCTGAAACTGAGCATGGGGGCAGATGTGTGTAATCCTAGCACTCAGGAGGCTGAGGCAGCACGATTGCGAGTTTGAGGGCAGCCTGGCCTACAAGGTGAGTTACAGGCTAGCCGGGGCTGTGCAGTGACACTGTTTCAAAAGACTAAAGTTGCGGGGAAGGAAAAGACATAGGGGCTGGAAGGAACCCTAGCCATTCTATCTCAAACTTGAGACCTGGAACTCAAAGCTATCTGCTACTTCATTCCTGCCTGCATTTCTGTACTAAATAGATTGATGGCATTATAACCATACCCAAGCCATCTAAGAGACAAAAAACAGTATTTTTTCTTTCTTCCCATTTTTGCTATTTTTATTTCAGGGAGTGGGAGGAAAAGGCTGTATTTGCAGAATGTTCTTACATTTTGAACATCTTTTTCCTAATTCTTCTTACTGCAAATGTTGGATCTCATGGTCAAATAAATGCATCAATCTGTGTAAATCTGCAGACTGTTAGTCTATTTTCAGGATAATTTCCAACTTAGATTGTGTTGCACATTCCCCTTAAGACTTCTTCTTTGGTTGTGTGTTGGAATTCCTCGTGTAGACTTGGATCAGAATTAAGTGCTGAGTTGGCGGTGGGAATGGAGAAGACGAGGTGAGGGAGACACATATGGAATTGGCTGGAGAGGGATCAGACAGTCCAAGGAAGATTAAGAAAGAAAGATGTCCTGAAATCTTCCTATGGTCTGTCCAGGGTCCACAGATTATAAATTAAAGACAATTAGAATTAATAACCAATCTCATGTCATGTGCTTAATCTTGTAAGTATTCATGTTGTGCTGTCAAGTTGGTATCTGACTCATAGCGACCCTACGTACAATAGGTGAAACACTATTGTTAGTGCTTCTCTGCTATTCATAGGGTTTTCAATGGCGGATTTATTTTTCGGAGTGGATTGCTGGGTCCTTCTCCCAAGCCTACAATATCTGGTGTAACCAGGTGGTCTCCCATGCAAGTACCTACCAGGCCCAACCCTGCTTAGCTTCCAAGATCTGACATGATCAGAAGCCACAGTGCTACGGCTGCAGGCCATAAGTATTCATAAATGCTCATAAATTTGAAGTGTCATAGGAATCTTATCAGGTTGTATTATTAGAATGTGCAGGTAAATTAGAATATTCAACAGGTATGAGAACAAATTTCATACAAGTTGGGCTATGAGAAAGTTTTCACAGCATTTTGCAACAGCATTGTTAATATATTTCACTCAAAGCTAAGGAATACATCATTTCTCCAAAACTTAAATGTAGGAAGGGATAGACAAATTGTTCAGGATCTGGTCTGTTGGTAGGTAGAATATTTTTAAATAATTATAAAAGTAATATATATTTATTATAGAAAATTAGGAAAATAGCGGATATGAAAAAGAAAAATATCATTTATAATATTAACAACCAAAGATGTAGCGACTAGTAACATTATTTCCCCTTCTTTCCTTATACATATATGTATTTAACAAAAGTAGGATCATATTAAACAGTTTTACGGCCATTTTCACTTAATATGAGAATTTTCTCATTTCCTGAAATAACTATATAACTATTTTTTATTTTTTTCATTTTAGACAGAGTTTCACTTTATAACCCAGGTGAGCCTAGAACTCTCAGTCTTCATGCCTCACCTTCCCAGGTACTGGGATTATAGGAATGCTCCACCATGCCATCTCAAATAACATAGATTTTTGATCATATACTTTTGTATTTTATGGTTGTATCAAAATTTTGTTACTGAGTATTACTGGCACTTATGTTGTTTCCACCTTTTTGGCCTACAGACAATGCTTTAATGAATATACTGGCTCTGATTTTATAGCTATGTGATCTTAAAGAAATGACTGATTTCTCTGAAGGATAACAGTGTATCACTTCACTGGGCTGTATATGTATTATAAATACATATAAAATGTATTTTATTTTTAGCCATAGCCCTGTAGCATCCAATCCTATCAGATCTCAGAAGCTAAGCAGGGTCAGGCCTGGTTAGTACTTGGATGGGAGACTGCCTGGGAACACCAGGTGCTGTAGGGTTGGGAGAAGAACCTGGCAACCCACTCCCAAAAATCAATCTGCCATTGAAAACCCTATGAACACCCATCCATCACTATGTGGGTGCAGGGAGTGAATGCAGAAGGGGCTGGACAACATGTGCTGGTGGAGCGTGCCCAGAGCTGCGGCTCCCTCCGTCCTGTTTGTGGCGGGGCAGTTGCACAGGCACGACTTTCATAGACACAAAGGCACACGTGCACTCAGACCCCAGATCCACTGGAGGCGATTCAATATTGTCTCACTGCATCGTGAATCTGCTGGGGTCTGCGGAAGCAACTAAGTCCCATGTGGGCAGAGCGCAACCAAGGAGAGGAGAAGTGCACTTTGTCCCAGGGCAGTTTCGGGCGCAACTGCCACATGGCCAGACAGGCTGCAGATTCACCCAGGGTGGTCGGATATCATCCTGCCTACTACAGGGTGGGAGTGGCCAGACCACAATGGGATTTGGAACACTCAAGTGGATAGAGAGTTTGGCATTAAAGACCTCACTATACCAGTCATATTCCCCCCACCATAGGCTTTGGGGCGGTGAACTCCGATTTGGGGAATTAGCACCCAAACACCATGGGGCAGGGAAAATTCCAGGAAGGCCACCACAGGTTCCACTGCCTCTCTGACAATACAACAGGGATGGAATATTTCACAGGGCAGCTTCTAAGGGCACCCAGTGCCCTGCTTCAACCTGGGGGATCACATGGCTACCTACCATGTTCACTCAGCAGAGGGAAGCTGCGCAGAAGCCCCACCCACTAGGGAAGCCTGCTCCTAACAACAACAAACAAAAAACAAAAAAAACAAAAAAAAAACTGTCAGGGAAAAGCCCCTTTCCTGCAGCAAAGTCAGTGGCCTGAAGGAAGAGAGATAGGCCCTTCTCAGAAGATTTAACTCTGCTACGGATAGTGTGAAAAACACTGGCAGCCTGAGTTCTGCAGTGTTCACTTCATCGTTATTGTTTTCATAGTTCAGACACCACTTGTGAGAGTATACAGGTATGTTGTGTGTGTTGTTGGTTTTTTTTTTTTTTTTTTTTTTTTTTTTTTTTTTTTTTTTTTTTTTTTTTTTTTTTTTTTTTTTTTTTTTTTTTTTTTTTTTTTTTTTTTTTTTTTTTTTTTTTTTTTTTTTTTTTTTTTTTTTTTTTTTTTTTTTTTTTTTTTTTTTTTTTTTTTTTTTTTTTTTTTTT
>VMDO01016463.1:0-10109 GCA_007922755.1 Pedetes capensis | reverse complement strand
TATTAGTCTCTGTTCTCTCTCTCCTCTTTCTCCCTCTTCTTTCACCATATCCTCCCGCTTCTCACCCCCCAGCAGAGAAACAGAATCTATTGCCTCCCTAGCCCCTAGCCCCATTAGAATAGTGAAATGGATAATGGGAAACTGAGGAGTGGCGAGTACAGGACACAGATAAGAGTGCCATGAGCTGATGGGCCACTGAACCTAGGCGATCTGATTAATAACTAAGCCCATTAAGAGTCAAGTCAGGCTGGTGAACTAGAGTAAGAGCCCCACAGACTAGACAACCGAGGAATCATGTTGCACCCAGTAGACAATCCAGTGTCTGGGATCTCAGGGATCAGAGGCAATCTGAACAGGACAGAACTGAATTCAGAGTCTGCAACAGATCCTTGTCGAGGGTTCTGAAGCTTTAAAATATGGGGCTGAGGTGCAAAAATAAAGTGCCAGAAATGAATCACCACACAAACTCAAAGGAGTAACAGAGGAAGAAATTCTGCACACTTGGGAGAGATGAAATCTATTTCCTGGATCATATGATGGGCAAACAAAATAAACCTACAAGAAACACAAAGGGTCAGGCTGGATGTGAAGACTACACAGACCAAAGCCCGCCAACAAATTCCTCCAATGAATCTTAACTCCTAAAGATCTCTGAATTGGAATTCAGAGTTATGGTTATTAATATGCTAAGAGAAATCAAAACAAATACCACCAGCACCCTTGAAATCCTTGAAAAGAAGGTATCACATTTGGAGTCTGTTCTCTCTTCCCACCTAGAAATGATTAGGAAAAATCAAGCAACAATCATTGACATGCAAACCAAACTAAGTGAATTAAACTCTGGAAAAGAATCCTTTTTATTGAGACTGGATGAAGCTGAGCTACAAATTTCCGTTTCCTAGGACTCAATCCAAGAAATTAAATACATACTGTCAGAAATGGAAACAATGATGAAGGAATTTTAAAAAGATTTCCAAGAAACCTCAGACGGAATGAAAAGGTGAAATTTAAGAATTCAGGGTGTCCCTGAAGGAGAGGAAAGATCCACTAGAGGACTAGAAAATCTAGTATATGATATCCTCAAGGAAAAATTTCCATAGATAATCCAGGATATGGATACATACACAACTGAAACATTCAGGACCCCATCCAGAGTAGATCAAAATAGGTCATCCCCAAGACATATCATAGCTCAAATGCTTTCATTGGAAACCAGGGATGCTATCCTGAAAGCAGCAAGTCAGAAATCTCAGATGACAGTTAAAGGGAAACCTATTAAAATTACTGCAGACTTCTCCATATCGTCACTGAAAGTGAGAAAGGCTTAGACACAGGTAATTAACATTCTAAAAAGAACACTTTCCAACCAAGAATACAATATCCAGCAAAATTATCTTTGAAAATAGATGAGGAATATAAGCTATTCCATGATATTGACCATTCAAATGATTTGCAACCACCAATGCAGCTCTACAGAGGATTATAAATCAATTACCACATCCAGGACAGATAAGACAACCCTATATAGGTAACCAAAGACTTGGTTAGCTGAGATGAGAGAATCCAAGGAAGAAACAAAGCAAGCATGATTCATAAACCAGTAACATGTAATGATTGGATGCATAAAAATAGATACTACTCAATAGTCACTATTAATGTAAATGGTCTTACCTCACCAACTAAGAGAAAGAGACTGGCTAATTGGATGAAAAAACATAAACCTTCAATATGTAGCATTCAAGAAACCCATCTAATTCACAAAGACTGCAATAGACTGAGAATTAAGGGCTGGAAAACACATCAAACAGGGAGGAAACAAAAAAAGAAGAAAAAAAAAACAGGTGTTGCAATTCTAATATCAGATAGATTAACTTTCAATCCAAAACTAATTAGAAGAGACAAAGAAGGACACTACATTTAAGCAAAAGGAACAATCAATCAGGAACAAATTGTTGTTGTTGTTGTTGTTGTTGTTGTTGTTGTTAGGTGCCATCGAGTCAGTATCCGACTCATAGCGACCCTCATAGGGTTTTCAATGGCTGACTGTTTTGGGATTGCCTTGGGAGTGGATTGCCAGGCCCTTCTCCCATTTTTGTGGTGCTGGGAACTGAACTCGGGACCTCAGAGACTGTAATGCAGTGCCCTACCAACTGAGCTAAATCCCAGCCCCAGGAACAAATAACACTTCTAAATATTTATGCCCCAAATACTAGCTTTATAAGACAAACTTTATGGAACATAAAGAACTTTATTGGACCAGAAACAATAATAATGGGAGACTTCAATACCCCACTTTCGTCAAGAGACAGGTCATCAAAACAGAAAATCAACAGAGAAATGACGAATCTAATCTTCACCCTAAACCAATTGGATCTCACAGATATATAAAGAATATTTCATTCACATGATGAGGAATACACATTCTTCTCAGCCCGACATGGAATGTTTTCTAAGATAGATCATATGCTAGTCCATAAGAATTCTCTCAACAAACACAAAAAAGCAGAAATTATCCCCTGTTCCTTATCAGATTACAATGGAATAAAATTGGAGCTCAAGAGCAAGAATAATTCCAGAAATCTTA
Organism: Pedetes capensis; assembly: GCA_007922755.1. NCBI lineage: Eukaryota > Metazoa > Chordata > Mammalia > Rodentia > Pedetidae > Pedetes > Pedetes capensis. The sequence continues at coordinate 7,525 of VMDO01016463.1, read as the reverse complement.
CAAACTCATGGAGACTAAATAATACACTGCTGAATGACCAATGGGTTGTTAATGAAATCAAAATGGAATTTAAAAATTTCCTGCAATCAACTGATGATGAAAACACATCCTACCAAAACATATAGGATGCAGCAAAGGCAGTTTTAAGAGGGAAGTTTATAGCATTAAGTGCCTTCAACAATAAGGTAGAGAAGAGCCAAATAAATGACCTAATGACACACCTCAGGACACTAGAAATTCAACAACAAAGCAATCCTAAAAGGAGCATGGAAAAAGAAATTACAAAAATAAAGAGAGAAATATCTCAATTAGAATCTAAAAAGATAATTCAAAAAATTAATAAGACTAAGAGCTGGTTCTTTGAAAAGATTAATAAAATAGACACTCTTCTGGCCAATTTCATCAAAAGGAGAAAGGAAAAAAACTAACATAGTAAAGATCAGGAAGGAAAATGTGTCCATAACCACTGACTAGAATGACATACAGAAAATTGTCAGGGATTACTATGAGAGATTGTATTCCCAAAAATATGAAAGTACAGAAGAAATGGATAAATTTATACCACATATGACTTACCAAAGCTAACCCCAGAAAACATAAGTGACCTAAACAAGCCCATTACATACACTGAAATAGAAAATATAATAAAAAGTCTCCCAACAAAGAAGAGCCCAGGTCCTGATGGTTTCACAGCACAATTTTGTCAAACTTTTGAGGAAGATATAATACCTTTTGAGGAAGATATAATAATACAAATTATTCCAAGAAGTAGAAAAGGAGGGAACACTCCTAAATTCATTCTACAAAGCTACCATCACCCTGATACCTAAACCAGGAAAAAATTCATCTAAGATAGAGAATTATAGACCCATCTCCCTTATGGACATAGATGTGAAAATCCTTAACAAAATCCTGGCAAACTGAATCCAGCAACATATTAAAAAGATTATTCACTATGATCAAGTGGGATTTATTCCACAGATGCAAGGCTGGTTCAACATATGGAAATAAATTAATGTAATCCAATATATCAAGAAACTAGCAAACAAAAACCACATGATCATCTCAATTGATGCTGAAAAGGCCTTTGACAAAGTGCAACACCTTTTCATGATAAAAACCCTGGAGAACATAGGTATAACAGGCAGATACCTTACCATCATAAAAGTCATCTATGACAGACCTACAGCCAACATTATACTAAATGGAGAAAAAAATGAAACCATTTCCTCTTAGATCTGGAACAAGGCAAGGATGTCCACTCTCTCCTATTCTATTTAACATAGTAATTGAGTCCTCACCAGGGCAATCAGACAAGAGAAAGAAATCAAATGGATACAGATTGGCAATGAAGAGGTCAAACTATCCTTATTTGCAGATGACATGATTCTATATCTAACAGACCCCAAAACCTCATCCAGAAAACTTTTAGATCTAATCAACTTCTTCAGCAAAGTGGCAGGATATAAAATCAACACGCAAAAATCAATAGCTTTTCTTTATACCAACTGTAACCAGGAAGAGAAGGAAATTACAGAAAAAGTACCTTTCATGATATCCCACCAGAAAAGTACCATGGAATCAATCTAACCAAAGACCCTTCAGTTCTCTACAAGGAAAATTTCAAAACATTAAAGCAAGAAATAGCAGAGGATACTAAAAAATGGAAAGACCTTCCATGTTCCTGGATAGGAAGAACCAATATAGTAAAAATGGCTATCCTACCAAAAGCAATTTAGAGATTTAATGCAATCTCCATTAAAATTCCATGGACTGACTTTACAGAAATAGAAAAAATGATCCAAAAATTCATATGGAATCACAAAAGATCACACATAGGCAAAACACTTTTTTTTTTTTTTTTTTTTTTTTTTTTTTCACTTTTTCAGACATGGTCTCACTAAGTTATGCAGACTGCCTCTGGTCTCGAACTTGTGATCCTCCTGCCTCTGCCTCCTGAGCTGCTGGGATTACAGGCATGCACCACCATGCCTGGCTGACAAAACACTCTTAACCTGCAAAACTAGTGCAGGTGGAATCACAGTCCCTGACTTCAAGCTATACTATAGGGAAGTGGTGGCAAGAACAGCTTGGTAGTGGCACAAAAATAGGCCTGAAGACATCTGGAACAAGCTAGGCGTGGTGGCGCACGCCTGTAATCCCAGCGGTTTGGGAAGCAGAGCCAGGAGGATTGCAAGTTTGAGACCAGAGGAAGTCTATGTAACTTAGTGAGACCCTGTCTCAGAAAGTAGAGAAAAAAATAAAAGGGCTGGGGGTGCAGCTCAGTGGTCCAGCACTTGCAAAGCATGCAGGCGTGAAGTCCAGGGATCAACCCCCAGTACCACGAAAAAAAAAAAAAAAGACATCTGGAACAGAATAGAAGACCCAAAAATACCTCAAAACACCTATAGCCACCTAATTTTAAACAAAGGAGAAAAACAAGTAAATTGGAAAAAGGATAGCCTTTTCAATAAATGGTGCTGGGAAACATGGACATCCGCTTACAGAAAAATGAAAACCGATCCACATCTCTCAATATGTGTGAGAGTTAACTGAAAATGGATAAAAGACCTAAACATAAAACCAGAAACTTTAAAACTAATAGAGGATAGGATAGGTAATATGATCCAACATATAGGTATAGGAAAGTATTTCCTTAATAGGATCCCAATTGCTCAAGAAATTGCAACAAGAATAGATAAATGGGATTACATGAAATTAAAAAGCTTGTGTATAGCAAAGGAAACAACTAACAGAGTCAAGAAAATCCCCACTGAATGGGAAAAAATCTTCGCTTCCTACACATCAAAGGTCTAATTACCAGAATTTATAAAGAACTTAAGAAAAAAATACCCAAGAAAACAAATAATCCAATATACAAATGGGCAAAGGAACTGAACAGACAGTTCTCAAATGAAGAGGCTGGTAAAGCCATGAAACACATGAAAAAATGCTCAGTATCCCTAGCTATTAGGGAAATGCAAATTAAAACAACTCTGAGATCCCACCTTACTCCAGTAAGAATGGCAAAGATCAATAAAGCAAATAACAACAAATGCTGGTGAGGGTTGTGGAGACAAGGGAATACTCTTACACTGCTGGTGGAGCTGTAAATTAGTCCAAACACTGTGGAAATCAATATGGAGGTATCTTTAAAAACTAAAAATAGATCTACCATATGACCCAGCTATAACACTATAAGGAATTTACCCAAAGGGAGATGGGTCATCATATCACAGAGACACCTGCATCTCCATGTTCAATGCAGCACTTTTCACAATAGCAAGGATATGGAACCAACGAAAGTACCCATCAACAGAAGAATGGATAAAAAACCTATGGTACATATACACAATGGAATACTACTCAGTAATCAAAAAAAATTAAATAATGCCATGTGCAGCAAAATAGATGGAATTGGAGAAAATTATTTTAAGTGAATGAACACAAGCTCAGAAAGAGAAATACCACATGTTCTCACTTATATATGGGAGCTGAATCAAAATTATAAGAAGGAAAAAATCCTACGCGGAGGTTGGAACATAATTTTAAAAACGTAAAAAAAAAGAAAGCTCAAGTCGACCTAGTAGAGAAGGGACAATTTGGGGAATGCAAAAGAAGGAGGGAGAGATGTAGCAAAAGGAGGAAATCCTGGGAGAGGAAAGGGGGAGAGGAGGAACAAGGAGGAATGAGGAATGGGGGAGGGGGTGACCTCAGGGTGAACAGCCCAACTTTAATAGTCTTGTAAAGAATTATAATAACACCAATAATACCAAAGAATTGTAATAATATAGATGGGCTAAAAAATTCATGTTATAGTACTGACAATGTAAAAAGAAAGTTTACTACAGGGCTTGCCTAGCAGGTGTGAAGTCCAGGGTTTGATCCCTAGTACCAGAAAGAAAAAAAAAAAAGACGAGAAAAGGAAAAAAAAAAGTTCACTACAGAAAAAGTTTCGCTCTTAAACATAATTGGGACCCAAGGATATATATATATATATATATATATATATATATATATATATATATATACATATATATATATATATATATATATATGTATATATATATATATATAAACATAAAAAGACAAGCAAATGGAAGAGAAGTCTTTGGTGGGGGGTTGGGACGGGGGAGGAAGTGCACAATAGGGTAAGGGGGAACTTATCTGTGTAATGTACAACAAAATGCATATATGGAAATGTCACAATGAAAAGCATGTCAGAATGAATCACATTAAGATGTACATTAAAAATTTCCAATTAAAAAAAAACTTTCCAGAAGAGAAAAAGAAAAAAAAAAAGAAAAAAGAAAAGAAAAGAAAACCCTATGAACAGTGGAGAAGCACTGACAATAGTGTTTCACCTGTTGTATGTAAGACAGCACCTAACAACAACAACACAGAATATTTAAGAATAGTGCCTGGTATACAGTAAGCACTATGTAGTTGTTAGTCCTTTAAAAAGATAATTACCATCCTTGGTCTGGGTATGTAGCTCAGTGATAGCAAGCTTGCCTAGCACAGAAAGGCTCTGGGTATGATTCCCAGCACCACAGAAGAAAATAAAAAGTTATCCATCTATTTAAATCCTTAACACTAGCTATCCTTCAAATAAGTTCCCAAATACTGAATCAGTGGATTTCATGGCTCTGAGTATCAATAAAAATTCCTGATATATATGACAAGATGGGTGGTGGTATTACAGACAATGTCTCTTTCAATGGTGTATTAAACAAATTGTTGTTATTCGGTGCTATTGAGTCAGTGTCTGACTTGTAGCGACCCAATGTACAATAGGTTAAACAGTATTGTTAGTGCTTCTCTGCTATTCATAGAGTTTTCAATGGCTAATTGTTTTTTTTGGGAGTGGACTGCCAGCTCCATCTCCCAAGCCTACAGCACCTGGTGTTCCCAGGGGGTCTCCCTTCCAAGCACTAACCAGGTCTGACCCTGCTTAACTTCCAAGATCTGAGGGGACCAGATGCCACAGTGGTGTGGCTACAGGCTATTAGAACAAATACTCATGGTAAATTAAAAGTATGTAGAAGGAGGCATTTGTTAAAATGAGATTATTGGTATAATAATATATGCATATGTGATATATATATTATATATGGTTATATAATATATAATATAATAAAGGCATCTTTTAGCAGGAAATGAAGGCTTGGGTTATTTTTATTCCTGGAAAACATCACTGATTTAATCTAAATTCCCATACTTTCAGATTAAAATAACATACATAGCCAGATGAGGTGATGCACAACTGTAAACCCAACACTTGGGAGGCTGGGACAGGAAGATTGGCAGCCTGGGCTACACAGTGAGTTTCAGGCTAGCATGGGCTACATAGTGAGACCATGTCTCAAAAGAAAAGAAGAAGAAAAGGTTAAAATAACATACACATTTATACTTTAGCAAGAAAATGTTTCAAAATTGTTTCCTTTCCAATCTAAGAACAGTGAATTATTTTTGGCATAGATAAATTCAACACAAATGATATATGTTATTGTTAGGTGCTGTTGAGTTGGTATTCGACTCATAGCGACCATATGTATAACAGACAAAACACTATTGTCAGTGCTTCTCTGCTGTTCATATGGTTTTCAATGGCAGACTGATTTTTGGGAGTGGGTTGCCAGGTCCATCTCCCAAGCCTACAGTATCTGGTGTTCCCAGGCAGTCGGTCTCCCATCCAAGTACTAACCAGGCCCAACCCTGCTTAGTTTCCAAGATCTGATGGGATGGGATGCCACAAGGCCATGGCTGCAGGTTAAATGATATATAATAAAATGCTTTTTCCTTTATTTCTCTTTTACTCTGGTTTAGTATGGGGATTGTTTATATTTGTAGAGTCATTAACATACTCCTTTAGTTCCCTAACTCCTTGCACAGATTTTAAGGGTCAAATGCCTTCATTTTTCAGAGAATAAATATCAAAAATATACATGCCTTTGGGAACAGTAGGACAGATAAGTTGTTTCAGTTTATTAAACATAGTGATTCACTCATTCATATTCTTCATTAAGAGAATAAAAATACAACCACAGATAGAAAACATTTGAGATACATGTATGCAGAAAAGGGCTTATATGCAGCATATTTCTTTAAGGGGAAAAGATAAGGGTTGGGGCAAAAGGCTTGAGTAGACACTTCAAAAAGGATATTCAACAAAGGTACGTAATAACCACTTAGGAAAATTCAAATTAAAACCCAGTATAATATATGTATAAACATAACTTAAGATGGTATGGGCCTGGGGATGTAGTTCAGGGGTAGAGCTTAGTCTAGCATGTGAAAGTTCCTAGGCTGGTTCCCAACATCTCAAAAATATTATTTTAATAATTAAAGATATATTTGTGATGGGTACCATGTAAAAAGAAATTAATATTACAAAAAAACTGCTAATCTTTTACAAAAATGAAAAGGACTGCGAATATAAAATCTCCCTGAGGATGTGTAGCAGCTGAAACTTGTATATGCTGTAGCATGTAAATTGGCCAAACACTTTAGAAAACTGGGAATATCTACACTGAAGGAAACACACAGCTGCCCTATGACCCAGCAGTTTCATTCCTAGGTATAAACTGATGGAAAGGAACATGTATGTCTACTCAGAGACATGAAGAAATGAATATAGCAGCTTTATTCATAATCAGATAACAAATTTATTTTATGTACTCACAGAATATATTTCATACATAAAATAGGACATAATAATAAAAAAAACTACTGCTACACTCACAGGGATGAATCTCACACACATAACAAGTGGAAGAGGCTACATACAAATGAGTACATATTCTATGATTCCAATTTTCTGAAATTTCAGGATAGATAAAAGCAATCTATGGTGACAGAAGACAGAATAAGGTTTCTTTCTGGGAAGGACAGGAAGCAGCAGTTAAGAACAGGTTCAAGGGAATCCCTCAAAGACCTGAAAATATTTTGTATACTGACTGGGCAGTATTTAGACATGCAAACATTCATCAAGCTCTATACTTAAAATGCTTTGCCCTTAAACTGTATGTGTAAATAAATGAAAAATAAAAACATCAAGCAGTTTTCAGAAGGGACCAAGAGATAAGCCAACAGATACATTCATTTGGTACTTACTTTGGAAGCTGCCCAGTCAATCCAGCCTTTAGCACATGGGTCAATGTTAATGAGCACAAGGCCTTCCACAAGCTCCGGATGATTGAGCTGAAAGGGAGGCACAGAAAACAGTATGAAATTCCACTCCTACAGTTCTTCTAGAATACCTGGAACATGGCTAATTGATTGGCACTATGCCTTAATATCTTAGGTTCGAAAGTAAGACTGCAAAGAGGTGACAGGGAGAATATGTACAAACTAGCTCTTGAGATTACCATGTGGAAAGCAGTTCCTTAAATTGCTAGAAAGGGATCTTGCCCTGCACAAATCTATAGGGAAGACAAGATTTGTATTGCTGTAGCAGAGGAGAGCACACCACAGTTCTTCAACTTACAGTGGGTCTTCCTAGCTGGGTAAGTGCCTTTGGAAC